>JBBPDI010000002.1:11750244-11763486 GCA_037974545.1 Cucumis variabilis
CTCTCACTCTCTGCTTTTCAAGAAATGGCTTCTAATTCACAAACAAAATTGCCAAGAAAATCCTATTTAACCCTAAGCCCAAATCCCAATAGGTCAATCCCAATATGAACCACTTCTCGAGCTGCCCGCTATTGCCGTTTATTTGGCACAAAACAGAGTAATTTCATATAATAGCTATAAATCTTGAACATAAACTAATAAAAGAGGAAGTAAAGAAAAATGAATAATGACAAAGATAGTAAATGGAGAGGGGAAGGGGAAAGATGAAAACGGAGAGAAGAAAGGGAAAGAAGAAAAAGCATAGAAGAAAGGAAAAGAAGACAACGCAGAAAAGAAAGGAAAAGAAGAAAACGGAGAGAGAGGAAAGGGAAAGACAAAACAAAGAGAGGAAGGAGAAAGAGGAAGAAGACAACATGGATTAAGAAAAAAATCGGGGGACTAAGTGGGTTATGGCAGAGTGAAGGGAAGGATTATGGCAAGTGTGAAAAGGATTTAGGGGTATTATGGAAACCCTAAAACTAGGGTTTCCATAAATTGGGCCCCAAACAAGGGTTAGGGTTATTTATCCCTAACCCAATAGTGATAAATTGGGGCCCAAACGCCCCCTATGTATTTACAGAAATATGAAAACATCAATGAATTAAGACAAAAAAGAAAACACAGTCTCAGGAGCATTTATCATTGAAATAATTTTCTAGTTAATGTTACAATTGGCAATATGATAATAATAGGCACATTTTTTTTATGGTACAAATATGGTAACTGTTTTATGGTTATAATATTAGGTTCTAATATGTTCACCATTATTGATCTAAAATTAAGATTAGATCTAAAAGTGTTTCTTTTTAAATAAAGATTGAGGAAAAAGATTCTGGTTGCATTCCACTTTTTCACTTTTCCAATTTTTTTATCTTCTCTAAGTAAGTTCTTATCTTATTTCATTCCTTTCTTTGATGAGTGCAACATTTGAGGTTGGACATTGGGTTAACCTTGAGAAGCGATTGGCACAAGCAATTTAACACCGAGGTCGTGCTGAACTTTGCTTTCAAACTTGTGAGATTTTTCATGGCACAACAATAATTGTCATTTCTTACCATAAATAATCATTTTTTAAGTTTTCTTTTCAATCGATACTTTCTCTCTAATGTAGTATGTTTTATAGAACACATCCCACTTTAAATATAAGTTTTCAAATACATGAATTTTAACATCCTTACTGTCACACCCAGTCCCAAATATCACACCACGCGACCAAATCGAGGGCGTGCCGCGTAGACATTCAACACATACCTTTTCTGAGATAATACGTTAAATACCTAGTAAGTGGAACAACTCTTTCTCTTGTCTCTTTGCCAAGCTCTTCCACTTGAGCCTTAGAGACCTTCACCTCTTTTCTAGCGAAAACATTTTAAGAAAATTATCACAACAGAATAACTTAAACTCCTTTTCTTATTAACTTAATGCTTACAGAAGTACAAATTACTAATTACACTTTGTTTTGCATAAAAATAAACCAACTTCTAGTCTTTTCATGTCCTTCTTTCCACCAAGTTGCTTCCTTTCGTGTTGTGGTGGATAAGACTTGACGGAACTCTCTTGGCACCAATATTCAGTATCCACTTTAAATCTTACCTTTTTTTTCTCGTTCGCTGCTTCAATTGCTCCTCTAAGGCTGATTCATAAGGAGCTTCTATTTCTCTTCCTTACCTCAATCACCCTATTGCCTTAGGTTGAAAGAAAATCTTCCGAGCTTCCTGTCCTTGCCTCAACTTCTCAAAATTCTTATGCCTCTTTTCCTACATAGCTGAGGTTTGGGCATTAAGAAGTTACAACCTTACCAATGGTATCCTTGAACGCATGATAAAATCCCATGACTAGCATGCCATGTAAGACTACAAAAATACGTTATGCTCCCTCCTTAATTTGGCTACACAGCATCCAAACAAACCTTCGTATGACCTCAACACTTGATAACCTTGGGAGAGAAACTACTTAAAACGTAAGTCAAACAGATTTAGTGAGCGACGAGTTTTAAGAAATCTTTTTCGAAAATGACATAGAATCCACAAATCAGTAAACATTAAGCCATAATGGATAAGGTTTGTTGTATCAAACAGTTGACGCATAACGCGTAACCGTAACAGTTCAACAACCACATAGCTAGTGTCACAACGCCATATGCAGAAATCATCTCATAACAAACTCATTCTGAGATGTGGAAACCGCTCCTCATTTAGCCTGGGATTCATTCTTGCTAGTGTCACGCGAGTTACTTAGGATATTGTTTGTGTCATTCGTATTTTCATTAACCAATGGCTTCAAAAACTTGGTTGTATGAGATTTTCTGTGACACGCAAGTTAACTTAGGACTTAAGGAAGCAAACAATTACACAATTAATTCTATGTAATAAATCATTGGTCATGATCACTATAGGCAAAATACTCACTATATGCCTCTTTATCGCATAATTCTTATGTCCTAGCATAGTACAATTTTTCCTACTGCTTGTCCAAGTACAATAGAAACAATAGGTTTATTTGGATGATACAGAGTCGAACGTAGGGAGTTGCTATCAAAGCTTATTTCTATAATTTATTCATCATTTAGGTAGAGTAAAAGAATTAATTAAATAACTTATAAAAAAAATCAAAACTTCCTATGTATGTAAACTTAGAGAATTTGTAAATGGGGATAGATGGATATGAAATGGAGATATGAACTAACCTGTGTGCGGGAAGGAGATGAAGGAAGACCTACGTATTATTAGGTGATTAAACAATGTGAGAGCCTCGAAGCGATAGAGCTGGCTTAACGAATTTATGACCAAGGCAAGCTTCTCTCGAAGTCTTTAGATGACACACTTGCCCACCACTCAGGATACAAATGACTAAGCTTGATTAGACGAGGTATATCTAAAAGAACTTACTTATAATACTTATAGAACTTCATGATCAAGTTCAACAACCTCTCGACACCTAGTGGCCACACGTGTTCTCCTTTTTGGACACAAATGATGGAAGTTATCTCACAAGAGGTGGAGTTTGTCTCCAAAGTCCTCCTTGCGTGCATTAGGCTTATCCTTACTACTTGTCCTATGGGGTAGTTAGCAATTGAAGCTGGTCAATTAATGAACATAGCTCAAGAACTTATCACAACCCTAAATTACTAAAAAACCATTGGCAAATAAAAAGTTAAGAAATGATGGATTGAAAAGGTATAAATATGTAATATATTAACAAGTGTAAGCCTTAAGCCATTTTATAATACGAATATCACATATTACAAAGAAATATAAAAACAAATAGAGAGAAAAGAAAAGGAAAAATGTTACAAGTTATGCGGAATGGGAAATAGAATCTTCACCACTCAAACTCTAAGCTCTCACTTATAGTATGATCGAAGAAGATAAAGAAGAGAAAAACATTTACAGATGGTGGGAAGGTAGTGGTGTTTATTGAAACGTTGTTTCTCTTCAACAATCAGGACTTAGTGTTTGTAAATGATGAATGCAAATTATATTCAGTCTAGGTGATATATCACTGAGCATGTTCACTGCATGTGAGTTGCTCACTATGTGTCTCCATATCGCGTAACAGTTAAGTCCTCATTGAGTACAAGTTTTTTTACTGCTTGTCCAAGTGCAAGGGAAATAGTAGGTTTACCTGAATGATCCAGGATCAAACTCAAGAAATTAATTCAAGATATTAGTTCTAGGATTTACTTATCATCTAGGCAGTATAAAAGAATTAAAGAATAACGAATAGTGTAAAAAATAATGCAAGAAAAAAATACAATTAGTTGTCTACGCCTAGAGATTCTGTAAAGAGAATATAGATGGTAAGATGGAAATAAGAACTAACTTGTATGAGAGAAAGAGCGAAGGAATGTCTATGCATTGTAATGTGATTAAGTAATGCGACAACCTCGATGCGATATAACTCGCTCAACCAACTTATAATTAAGCGTGCTCTTCTCAAAGTGATTAAATGCCACATCTGGTCACCTCTCAAAATCAATATGATTAAGTGTGATTATGAGAGATATATTTAGAAGATTTTGCTTATAAAACATATAGAGCTTCACAATTAAGGACAACAACCTCTCAGAGCCTAGTGTCCACACTCGTTCACCTCTCAGGATACAAATGATGGAAGTTATCTCACAAAGAAAGATGACTCTCCCTTATGCTTATTAGTTATGTCCTTGCTAACTACCTGCTCGGATAGTTGGCGGCTTACACTAGCCAAGTGATGAGATAAGCTCAACTAACGCGATAAGAATTATAATTTAAACTTCTTATCAAGAACTTATCACAAACCTAATTACTAATAACACATTAACAAGTGAAAAGCCAAGAAATGAAGGATTGAAAAGGTATAAACATGTAATATACATTAAAGAAAGCAGACCTTTAGCCATTGTACAATATGAACAACATGTTCAAAGAAATACAAAAATGGAAAACAAATGGAACCTTCACCATTCAGACTTTAAGCTCTCACTTATAGTACGATTGAAGAAGAAGAAGAAACTCTTTTCAGCGAGCGTAAAGTCTATTCCTGTCCACCTTTCTCTTTAAACCTTGGACCCCTCAGGTCTTTCCTTTTGGCTCATACAAGCCTCTCTCTGGCCCATGGAAGCCCCTTTATTCTGGTGAAGGGAACTTTTTTATAGGCAGCTTTTTTATGGGAAATTATTATTATTCTGATTATTTCAGCCCTAATAGCAGCCTTGTGACATCAACTTCAACTACCATCCTTGTCGTCTAGTGAATCTATTTCACGTGATGATGTGGTTTCTTACCTAGAGGTGTTAGTCATCAAAGAAGTTCCCATCGCATAGCCTTTGTGCGTGATGTCCTCTATGATTCACTAGTTTCTTCCTTTCTTATTATCCTGCATTAAGACATGGAAATCATGTAGAACAGACATAATACTTATGTAAAATGTATTTCTAAATACTTATGAATTTACAAGATAAGTTACGTGTTTTGATCCTCTTCTTCTTAATTTTAGCCTCATTATTCTAATAAAAAATGTATAATAACGAGTATTTGTACACGTTATCACACCTCCAAATTTAGAATAATGCTTTTCCTCAAGCATCACTTCGTATTATACTTGTCCCCAAGCACCATTCCTCAAAGATTCACCTTCCTCTTTGTGTTGTTTATAGACTTTTCAAAATGCGAGCAAGTTTTATTCGTTATTTAGGGTCTACTCTCAAACTTATAACATTTCTAAAAACTTTTGAATCCTTTTATTCAACGAAAGAATACTTTTTATTCAGCTTTTTATTTGTGATTTGGCTTTGAGGGGTAAATCATAGGCACTCTATTAGTCCGTTTCTCTCCTCAACTGTAACTCTTATCATCTCTTATTACTCACTCTCTGATTTTTACTTTTGAAGCTATGCTTCTTATTTTTGCGAGAGGAATATACATAGGAGTTTTAATTGTGGTAGAATACAAAAATTTTCAAATTTTTTAGATTTTTGGCAAAGATTTAACTTTTGTTAAAATGCCTTATTTTTTAAGAATGCACTTGAAGATTCAACAACTTTTCAAAAATTTTACCACAATCTCGCACACCCCGAAATTTAGAGCTTATGGATGTTTTTATTGCTAAAAGTGAATGATAAGATTATTCGCTAAAAAATATTACCAAAGAGGTTTGAGGTAAAGCTTGCTCGCCTAATAAACTATAGAAATCTTTCCTAAGTAAGGTTCTTTAACAAGTTCAATGCCTAAATAATAAATAAAACTTATTTTGCATAATTTATTTTATTAAAGCTCAAAGAAAAATTAAAATGCTAAAATGTGGGGAGCCAAGCCTACGACAAGAAAGATTAAACACAAAAGAATTATGTCAAAAGTTGTAACTATATTACAAAGAGCATAAATACAAAGGAATATAAATTACAAAATGAAAGACCCAAAATACATAGTATTCACCTAGTTTACTACTTTGCCAGTTGTTTCGAAGGTTCACCCACGTTGCGTGTTGCAAAAAAAATGGACTAAGCTATCAATGACATTCCCCAAATGAAATGGACACAAAATGTAGAAAATAAAAGTAAACTTTTATTGAAAGAATTGTATATATAAAGGATTACAAATACAAAGACAAGAAAGTTACAAAAAGCAACACAAAGTATCAAAATTTGAACAACTATTTCTAAAGTGGTAGCGAAGGCGAAGGTGGTTGTTGTTTTGAGCTTCTTCTACCATCTTGCATTTCTTCGTCTTCTTTTTTATGTTATCACGACACTCCCTTGGATGAAGGTGGAAGGTGGTTTAAGTGGTTCTTGGATTGAGGACTCACCCTCTATAGATTACATTAATCTAGATTGTATTTCTCTCCCTCCTTATTCCTATACAAGTCCACCAAAATTGAGGATGTTCAAATAGTGTGTTGGATGGACTTGTTTGGACAACTAGGTCAGAAAAAAAAAGAGAGGAAGAAAAATACAATTCAAACTAATGGTGAGAAAAGAAATTACAAAGCTGGGAGGATTGTTATTCATAATGGACGACATGCAGTAAGGAAAAGAGAGAGAACTACAATCCAAAGCAATGGGGATCAAAAGACTACTTGAATTGTTAAGCCAATTAAAAGTTCTTTGAAAGCTTCTTCGGGGTTCATCAATAGTTTGAGCGTATCTCTCCCTTCCCTTCTTCTCGTACACATCCACAAAAAATAACAATATTTTCTCATGTACAGGATATTCTAAGTGCGAGTGCTTATCAGTTAAGATGGAAGATAGTGAAACAGCTTAAACATAATGATGCTTGGAGTAATATATCCTGATGTATAGTAGAGAACTTTATTGGGCTAGTGGGTGGAGGTCAAGGCTTTTCTGTAGTTTAAATAAGTAGTCTTAACTAGTGTTAAAGGTTTGGTTACCGTACGATTAAGGTCTTGTCGCATTAAATACGAATTTGAAATCTTGACAGATGACTCGTAGCTCTCGAGGTACGACGTATTTATTGCGTCTTGGAAGTTTAAAAACTTTAAAGGGCAATGAGACGTTTCATAGTCCCTAAAAATCCTAGTGCTTCCCAAGGAAACCTAAAATCAACCATCTCATATGAGAAGGTTAGAATGCCCGATGTGTTTTCACTAAACCTTTCTCATAGACTGGCTTCATCGTGTGTATCTTATCCTACAAGCCTATAACTTTGAGGTCTAACGTGCGATCCCTAGAGTGAAACGAAGAATATATAAAACTCAATTACAAAACTAATTACAAGCATACGAATAATTACAGAGGAATATAGGTATAAGTATATAAAAAAATGTAGGGATGTAGTTCTTAGTAAAGATGGAAGAATTATAGATTGCAAATGTCTTGCGCTCAGGCTCTTTGGCGGGGAAGGACTGTGATATAATCACTTCTTCTCTGCATAGCTTTCTTGATCACATCATTCTTAAACTCTATAGATCACTTGTATCATGACTTTCTACATCCTGATTGTTCATTGCAGTAAGTCTATGCTCCCAATCATTCATCGCGATGTTCAAATGACCTTTCTTGGTTCCTTTCGCATAGCTAGGTGAAATACAAATCTCATTAGCTTTAAGTGGGGACACTTTCTTTGACGCCCACATAAAGGTTCTCATCTTCATTTGCGATCGAATGCATCCATTGAGATTCCTCTTGACTACTCACCAAAAGATACACTGAAACTCTTTGCGTGATCTTCGACTGAACAAGTGATACACCAGGGTCAAATGCTTTGCTTAAAATTGAAGTAAAACTCTACTTTAATATTTGAAAAATCAATTTCCCAGTAATGGCACCAAAATCTTGGTGGTGGTTATGGAAGCCTTGTTTCTCTTGAACAATCTAGACTTAGTGCTTGTAAATGATCAATAGAAATTATATTCAGTCTAGGCAATATATCATTGAGCATGTTCACTGCATGTGAGTTACTATGTCTCTCCATATCGCGTGACAGCTAAGTCCTCATTGAGTACAAGTTTTTCTATTGCTTTCCCAAGTGCAAGGGAAATAGTAGGTTTACGTGGATGATTCAGGGTTGAACTCAGGGGATTGATTCAAGATATTAGTTTAAGGGTTTATTTATCATCTAGACAATATAACAGAATTAAAGAATAAAAATGGTGTAAAAAATAATGCAAGAACAAAATATAATTAATTGTTTACGCCTAGAGATTCTGTAAAGAGAATATGGATGGCGAGATGAAAATGCGAACTAACTTGTATGAGAGAAAGAACAAAGGAATGTCTATGCATTGTAATGCGATTAAGTAATATGACAACCTCGATGCGGTATAACTCGCTCAACCAACTTATAATTAAGGCATGCTCCTCTCACAGTCATTAAACACCATACATGGTCACCTCTCGAGATCCATATGATTAAGTGTGATTATGAGAGATATATCAAGAAGATTTTACTAGTAAAACGTATAGAGCTTCACAATTAAGGACAATAACCTCTAGGCACCTAGTGTCCACACTTGTTCACCTCTCGGGATACAAATGATGGAATTTATCTTGCAAAGGGAGAGGACTCTCCCTTATGCTTGTTAGTCATTTCCTTGCTACTTACCCTCTTGGGTAGTTGGCTACTTACATTAGCCAAGTGATGAGATTAATTCAACTAATGCGATAAGAATTATAAGTTAAACTTCTTATCAAGAACTTATCACAAACCTAATTACTAATAACACATTGACAAGTGAAAAACCAAGAAACGAAGGAGTAAAAAGGTATAAACATGTAATATACATTAAAGAATGCATGCCTTTAGCCATTGTATACATGAACAACATATATTAAAAAGAAATATAAAAATCAAAAACAAAGAAGATAGAGCATATTACAAATTAGGGGAAACAGAAAAATGAAACCTTCATCACTCAGACTCTAAGCTCTCACTTACAGTATGATCGAAGAAGAAGAAGAAAATTTTTTCAGCGAGCATAAAGACTATTCTTGTTCGTCTTTCTCTCTAAACCTTGGACCCTTTTGATCCTTCCTTTTGGCTCATACAAGCCTCTCTCTAGTCCATGCAGACCCCCTTACTCTAGTGAAGAAGGAGGCTATTTTATACGCAGCTTTCGACGAGAAAGTATTATTATTCTGATCATTTTAGTCTTGATAGCTGTCTTGTCACATTACATCAACTTCAACTACTATCCTTATTGTTTAGTGAATATTTTTCACGTGATGATGTGATTCATCGCCTAGAGGTGTTAGTCGTCAAACGAGTTCCCATCGCGTAGCCTTTGTGTGAAATGTTCCTGTGATTCACTAGTTTCTGTCTTTCTAATCATCTTTTGTTAAAGCATAAAAATCATGTAAAACAGGCTTAATACTTATGTTAGACGTATTTCTAAATACTTATGAATTTACAAGATAAGTTACACATTTTGATCCTCTTCTTCTGCGTTTTAGCCTCATTATTCTGACAAAAGAGGGTATATAACAGTTATTTATACACGTTATTAGGAGGCTAATCCTTTCCACTATTTTCTCTAGAACTTGGTCAGTCTATTCAGACAACTAGGCCATCTTTGCCCATACAGGCTCTCTACAGGCCTATATAGGCCCCCTCTCCTTGGTAGAGATGAAATTCTTTCATAGACATCTTTTTGGCGAGAAATTTCTATTATTCTAATAATGTCAACCCTAATAGCAGCCTTGTCATGTTACATCAACTCCATCTACCATCCTTGTCGTCTAGTGAATCTTTCTCACATGATGATGTTGTTTCTCGTTAGAGGTGTTAGTCGTCAGATGATCATTTCCATCTTGTAGCTTTTGCTCGAGATGTCCCTTGTGATTCACTAGTTTTTTGCTTTCTAATCATCTTATGTTAAGACATGAAAATCACATAAAACAAGCATAATGCTCATGTAAGGTGTATTTCTAAATACATATGAATTTACCATATAAGTTACATTTCATTCCTCTTCTTATGCATTTTGGCCTCATTATTCTAATAAAAGAGACTATAATAACGGGTATTTATACACATTATCAGATATCCAACAATGTCTCACCAAATTTACATTCCTAGATTTGGAAGTTACACTCCACTAGCGTTTCATCATTATAGTTTTTAGGCTTTGCATAGTAAGCACTACAACGAATCATCTTCACGACAACTTGGCTTCGAGATCTGGGATTCTTCCCTCCACCAAGATCTGGGAGTTTCTCTTAACCAGCATCATGCGAGTTTTCCTAGGACTTTCACCAGCCTCTAGCCTTACGATCTCATCACAACCCGCCTAGATCCGAGAATTCTCCCCCTACCAAATTCTGGGAGTTACTCTCAACCATCATCATGCTAGCTTTGGTAGGATTTGTCTAGCATTGTGCGATGGATTAAGCCACATCACAAACACAATCATATATACGAACACATCAAGAAACCACAACATCACTACTTACTTAAGGCACATATCAATCACGAATTAATAAGGCATTTCATAAATCACCACAGAGGAAAGAATACTTAACATGTAACGTTAGAACATCACCTTTCAGAACGAGGATCATAATGTCAATTTTAGAAATCATACTAGGAACTGAATAACCATTTATAAATCACATTTTTCAAAGAATACTCTTTATCATAGAAAACATTTAGCCATTCACTTATTTTTGTAAAATATTCATGAAATGGGTCTTGTGAGTCACAGAAATAAGACTCATAACATATACTTGATCATTTACGGAAAGGTAATAAACTCACATTATTACTTTCAAACATAGCTCATAAAACAAACAATGTAGTATATATACGCCAAAAACATGCATGTATATCATTTTGTCACTAACACAAAATACTTAGCCTCAAAATTTTCCTTCTCGACTTTTGACTTCCACTTCATGTCTGATGGTTGGAGGAACTGTCTAATCAACAGTCAGAACTTTCTCCTCTTTCATCCTAAAATATAACATTTTTTTCTCTTTAGGGAAAATTTCCCATTTTCTTTCACTTTTGACCCTATTTATAGAGGGTTTTCATATCCAAGGGTTATTTCTGCGTATGTCGTCTTACTAACGCACCATGTTATGCTACTAATCCAAACTCAACATGTAGTCTATTCATTCTCTACGATTTGACTTTTCCTTGAGAAGCATATCTTATCTCTTTGGGAAGCCAAACTCTTAATTGTCCAACTGCCACAGTTCTCTTCTTAAAGAACCTACCATCATTTCTTTTCCCACAACCAGTTGTCATGTTGTTTGACAATATTTACTTCCTCTTGCGGTATCCTGCCAATGCCTCACTTAGTGCAACACCTTCCTCACTAGCTATTCTTATCGCATTGCTCGCCTTCATGTGATAGAACCTTTTGGCTTACACTTCTCTTTCTACGTTGCCTGATCTCTTTCGCATCCTTTCTTGTGGAATGTCTTACTCAGAACAACCATCTAAAAAGGATCCTCCTCATCATGACTTCCTTCTTCGGATTAGGGCCTTACACTTACATTTTTCTTTTTTGAATTTTAGAATATCTTTTCTAAGCAAACAATTTTTTTCTTTAAATAAACTCATTCGTAAATGATAATAATGTTATTATGTTATTATTACTATACTTTCTACTCTCTTTATTTTTTCTTCTGATCAATTTAGAGATTAGTTTTCGAATACGTACTTTTCTAATTTTTTCACATCATGTCTTGAATAAAAATATTAAGGGAATTTTTAAAAATAATAGATTTTACAAAATATTTACAACCTATAGCAAATTCTATCACTGATAGTCATTGATATATCATAGTGATAGAAGACTATCCGTGATAGAATCCAAAATTTTACTATAGCTTGTAAATATTTTAACTTATTTTTTATTTTAAAAATGCCCAAGCCAAATTACATCATAACTATGTAATATCTTTGTCGTAGTTGAACGCTTAAATTTATTATTTACTATACTAGAAAAACTTATTATTTATGATTATCATGTACGTTAATTTTATTTTAAAAAAAAAGAAGGCTTATTTTAAAGGGACAATTGTAATAATTAACAAAAGTCTTTGAAAAAATTAGGCTCGTGGGTCCAAAATTTTAATTTATTTTAAAAATACCCTCAGTGATTGTTATGCGATTGCTATATAATTGTTATTTGATTTTTTTTCCATTTTAGTTAGCCTTTTGATTGTAATTTGATTAGTTTTTTTTTTATTATTGTCTTTTTACCTTCTAATTGACATTCAATTCTTTTCTTTTCATAGTAATTTGTTACGTGATATTGATGGTTGTCTAAAATAATTTTGCTACCGTATGCTTATTTGTTACTTGATAATTGCTTCATTGATATTTGATATAGATTGTTCTTTGATTGTGAATGATACTAATTGTGTTTTTTTATTTTAAATAAGAGTTATTGTCTTATTACTATCTAATACTAGTTCTCAATGATAATGAATGTTTTTGATATTGATTGTCATATCATTTAATATTGAAATGATATATGTTCTTTTTTAGAAAATTTGTAGATCTTGATGTTAGACTAATATATATGTTTTCTTTTTTGACAATACATTGAACAATGTTGCCAATAATTACTTTTATGTTAGACTTATCTAATGAAAATCACATGACAATCAAATATAAATCAGATATCAATCATATGATGATCACATGATCTCAATTAAATAAAAATCGAACAAAAATGAGGTATCAATATCAAAATCCATTCGATTCTTTACGTGCTTGAACATTATTTCACTTGTACTTCAGATTCCCTTTTTAATTTTCACATCTTGTCTAGGATATTGAATATATTAATAACTAATGAAAATCACATGGTAATAAAACAGATATTAATTTGATTATAGATGTGATTATATTTTGAGTTAAAAATTTGTAGGACTTCTTGAAAGATTACATATAGTTTAACTAGCTAGGTGCTTAGGTTAGCTAATGAGAAAAAGGGACAAAAAAATCTTAAAGTCCTTTGTAGGGAGTGGTGATATCCCATTGAAGAAATTTGACAAATATAATCATTGCCTCCTTGTGAATTGCTCTTTGCAATAGAAAAAATTTATACATCCCATTCAACACATATTTCCTTTACTTAAAATAATTATTTGATATATCATTAATTAGTGATAACGTGTATAAATATCTGTTATTATAACATATTTTATTAGAATAATAAGATCAAAACGCATAAGAAGATGATGAAAGCGTGTTACTTACGTTGTAAATACATAAGTATTTAGAAATACATCTTACATAGGTATCATGTCTG
>JBBPDI010000002.1:11911019-11923734 GCA_037974545.1 Cucumis variabilis
GACGCGTGTCCCTCTTCTTTGATATTTACCAAAATGCCCCTTTATGTTGAATTTGCCCGTTCTCCTTCGTTTGAACTTCGATTTAAGTAATTTTTGTGTCGTTGAGTTCGTATTGAAGTCTACTTTCATATTCTGTATTAAAAATATAAAAATAGTTAAAATATGTATGGTAAAAATTGAGAGTAGACTATTTTTAAACAAGTCAAAATTTGTCCCAACAGTATGCATTAGAGACTGCAGTTCATATCTGATTTATTAATTAGTAGATTTGAAATTTCTATTAATTTAATATATTTTAAATTAATAGAATCTCACGATTCTCTCCTACTCCCTCAAGGAAAAGGAGTTATAAATATGCATAAGAAAAAGAGTTTTTCTTAATCAAACCTATAATTTTGCTATCTGCAAAAATAGTTTCTCCCTAAACATTTTTCCAATCCCAATTGGTTCCCATAAACCAATTTTTTCCCATAGGATAGGAAGGTCTTCGTCGAATGGAGTTTCAATTTGGAGTTTTTTTTTTTATTTAGAGGCGTCAAACTATGTTTGTTTTACATTCTCTATATCTTTTATTTTAAAAGCATGCTTAGCCTTTATGTTATAATAATAAAAGACAAAGCATACTTGCCAAAATATTGGTATTTTCGGATCCTCAAATTAAATTGAGGAATGGTTCTGTAAAATCTTTCACTGCTGAGGGCTTTTATCTATTTAGATTTAAGGTCTAATCTATAAATTGTATTCATCTCGAGCCATTAACAGGATGGGGCCCCATTGTTCAAGACTTGAAGTTAGCACTTAGAACAACCTATCTACTAATTAACTCTAAAAATGGATAAAAGTATATTCTGTCCAGCACCTTATGTCCCTAGCTATCCACCCAATTTTACTCTTGAAATAGGAGGTCTATTGAGCCATTGCTGATGAGCTGCTCTCATTTATGCAAATCTAAGGATAATCCCATGTGAACAGAAGTTCATAGTTAGCTTAAGATTAAGGTTGAGTTACCTAGGTCGTCTATAATAAAAATAGTCAGTTTTAATCAGGTAACGATGTTCTAATATAAAATTGGGTATTTCATGGATCAGTCTTATACAATCTTATTGTAGAAGATGCTGACACTCGCATGTCTCTATGTGGGTATTTTTGGATCAACACAAATTCCACATCTGTCCCAATAGCAGAACGAACTCAATACTAACGATCAAACCTTTGAGATAGACGTCTTAGTCTCAATGTTTCTTTTGAGAATGGTGTCCCTGTCTCATTATATATGCTCTACGCAATAAGCTCACACATTCAGACTATTGTATGTCTTTGTATAGAACAAAACATGCTTAAAACATTAAACTTTTCTCTATGGAAAACATAAGCTTAATATGTTTCGAAATTCTCCGTTCTTGGCAAATTTTGAAATCATAACCTATGCTTTGCTAAAACATTTACTAATTCATTTACTTATGGTTCTAACTCCTCTTGGTAGCCTAGAAATAATCCTCAGCACATTCGTACTCACCAAATACATTTAATAAGACACACACTTAGGTAATAACTTGTTAAATAGCGATACATATCAAAACGATTTAACTCAAAGCATGTTAAAATAATTTTGCTAGCAAATGTGTTTAGAATTCTCTATTAAAATTCATTTTTGTCACTTACAGTCTTAGCTAGATTCTCAATTTATATATTTGACCTATCTCCTCTAGATGTGCCAAAGAAAAGCATAAAAGGTGTGTGTAATTTGTAGTTAGTAAGGTCGTTTTAAGAACAATTATGCAACAATATATGCTAATTATTAAAGAAATATGAAACACTAGTTGCAAGTGAAAAGTATTAGAAAAAAGGGTAAAGACTTACCAAATTGCCTTGATAAAATATTATTTGTAAAAACTCTTATTTATTACCATAATATGGTGGAAAGTGAGGGTGTTAGACCCAAGGGAGTGGAGGTGATCCTATCTTGTAATCAAATTTTGAAAGATTATTAAACAAGTGAATGCTAAGTTGTTGTAACTCAAGAAATTAGAATATGAAAAAAAAAAAAACTACTCAATTCATAAAAGCGAGGCAAAAGTAATTGGGTATGGAGGAGTTTATTTATCATAGGGAAAAAATGCCAAGTAAAAATTGAGAGGTTTCAAGGGTTCTTGGTTAATTTAATTTGGGATCAAATTGCTTGAATCAACAAAATTAATTTGATCACGATTCACACATTTTTACATGCCAAGAATCAAACAAAAAAAGCATAAGAGAAATTGATTCAATCACGCATCATTTGTTCAACGAAAAAAATTAGGGCATGAATCCAAAATTTTAGCAAAATAAAAGATTGCCTACTATAATGCTAGAGATGAAAGAATTAAAAAGATCATAAATCTACAAAGTTTACTTTAAATTAACAAAAAGGGCATATTGCATGCTTTGAGTTAAATCACAAATTGAGTTCAAGAAAATTAAATTGGTCATGAAAAATGATATTATTGAACACCATTTGTTGAACAATTAATGTAAATTTAGCAATCTCAATTAAGACTGTGACTCAAGAATTATCAAGGGATCAAGAATTATATAAAAAAAACCAATTGAATTCTTTATTTCTTGACATGATGAGTACATTACGCACAAAACAAATCATGCTTGAATTAATCAAGAATGATTGCCACAAGAAAATGGATTACAACAATTGAGCAAGAAATCAAGGTAATGATTCTGGAAGAAAAAAAGAAAAATTACATAAAATTCGTGCAAAAAAATATCCCTAAAAAAATCCTACCCAATTTCGTTTACGTCAATTAATGATTACCACCAAAAAGTCTTGGAAGAATGAAATTTAGAGAGAATTTTGGTGGAAATTACGGTTGGATTAATGAATTGATGAAGAATTAGGGAAAAATTAGGTATATATAAAAAGGAATTGAAAAGAACCTCAGTGGGATTTGAAGCCAGAACCTCCGAACCGAGCGCACACTGAATGTGACGGTGATTTTTTGGATATTTGCTACTTATTTACGACTTTGCCATTGAGGATTATGTAAAAAGAAATTGATTTGCAGCAAGAAGATTCGAAGACGGGACGTTGAGGATGTGCGCGCCAGGAGAAGACGACAAGGCGAGGCAGGACTAGTTGAGGCAGACACACGTAGGTTGGTTAAAAAAATTTGAATTTATTGTATGCGGCTTGAACGCTTGATTAGGGGGTGGCGCGTGCGACGAGAGTGTGACAAGTATCAGCGTATACTTTGTAATATTTATGAAAATGCCATTCATGAAATATTTAAGAAATAAATCACGTCCTTTGAGATTCAAACCAGTGACATTGATATTGAAAAGAGTGAAATAATTTGCACGGTTGGGATTCGATCTCGCAACCTTGAGGTGTTTTACATGCGTTGATTTATTCGAATGTTTTTATTATCTACCATTTTGCCCCTAAACTTTGATTTACCCCTCTTTCTTTTTTCAAACTCTGTTTGAGTTGATTTTCATTGTGTTGGATTCGTAGCGAAGTCTATTATCATGTCCTTCATGAAATATCAAAATAATGAATATATATACACTATAGGTTGAGAATAGAACTACTATAAAGGGATCAAGAATTGTCCCAACACATACTATGACCGTTCTTATGAGACTTTAATAATTGTTCTAGATTGAGCATAAAATAGAACAAGAAAAGTAGAAGTTGTTTTTACAAAGTCAATGAGAACTAGATTTCCAAATCCATAAACCAATAAGAAGTAAAGCTAATTAATGTATAGGCTGACCAAGCTATCTCTATCTCTATGAGTGACAAATCAAGCATGTTTCTAAGCATGACTCTTTAACTATAATTTCACGAAAGTAAATGTTCAAAGTTTTAAGTTAAGACTTCAAGTAAGTTTGATTTCAAAACAAGAAATGCTTAAGTTAAGCAAGGTGAGATTTCAAGTAAAATTTCAAACTACATGTCCAAGCAAGCTTTAAGATAAGATTTCAAGTGAGTTAAGCTAGATTTCCAAGTATGTCTTCATGAATCTATGCCCATATGGTCTATGTTACTTTCTATGACTATTCTATGTGTACATGTTGGTATAGGGTAACTAAAGCGAAGGCTGATGAGCCTATGTTCCATGTACATCAATGAAGGTACAAACTTTTGTGCATATAGGAGAAGGTTACGGTAAGAATGGTGCCTATGATGAGAGAATTATGTTCTTGATGATGAGTGCTTGGAAATCTTTGTGTGCTCATGGACTTACTTAATTAACCAGCCAAAAAGTTTATTGTAGTTTTGTTTGGCCTTGTTATAGTTTGTATGTTTAGTTTGTGGTGTAACTGTAACGACCCAACTCTTTATACTAAGCGGAGGTCATTATTCAAAAGACCAATAAGAAAATACACTTTCTTAAAAAGGGAAAACTAATTTCCTTTATAAAATTAAGTATCAAATGTTCGAAAGATATAGAATCACCAAAACCAATAAAATTAATTTAAAAACATGATCTGTGGGTACTAAAAATTTTTTAAAATAAAATAAACTTAAACAAATAGGATAAGAATTTAATTAAAAATGTCTAAAACCAAAATAGTAAACAACTGATACATAGATGTGGAAGAAAAACTAAGTCTCCATATGACATGTCACGGATCCTTCATGTCGCTCTCCAGCTTTTCAAATCTTATACCTTTGTCTGGAATATTAAACATAGAAAAGAGTGAGTACATAAAATATACCCAGTAAGGGACCCATTACTAGTCCCATTAGGTGTTTGTTAACTTTCCATTTGGATCCCATGAGGAGGTATCCAAAACTATCGTGTATCTGATGGAACACACACAATCTAGTGATTCCGAAGGAACACTCTCATCTGTTGGTGAATCCGAAGGAACACCTATGATATTGAGTTGTAACTATCTTATGCCCAATAGAACACATGCAATCTAGTGATCCCGAAGGAACATTCTCATTTATCGATGACCCAAAGGAACACCGTTGATATCAAACTGTAGTGATCCCATCAAACCAGTCATAAACATAACATGATAGTCTGTGGTCGATGCACATAGTCATAAATCTGTGAAAAGGTGGTGATTCCGAGGGACACCTATATGGATACAACCCTAATAGACAATTAACAAAAGACTTATCCTAGCATGTATCATCATCATAAACATCATAAACATGACATGAATATTAATCATAACGTCCTTAAACATGTAATTAATATATCGTGTATCATAAATATCATAAACATGGCATGAATATTAATCATAACATCCTTAATCATGTTATTAATATATCAAGTAGAATCATCAACATAAGCATATAAATCACCATTAACATCATTATATTATGAATTTTAGCTACCATTAATGCATAATAGTAAATAGATGCAAACTCTTAAATTCATGTATGAAGGTGATGTGGATTCAATCAATAATCCATTACATGTACCTGAAGGACCACTCACAAGGAGCAAGGCAAAGAAGATACAAGAGGCTTTCACACTGCATGTTCAAAAGCTGGCAAATGCACAATAAGAGGCCGAGAATTTTGAACACAAATTTTTGCATAATGTTAGTTCAACAAGTCAAGAAGAGAATAAAGTTAAGATGGCACGGGAAAAGTTATGTAGTTTGAAAGATGGCACGAGAGACGAAAAAAGTGTGCAGAATTTGTGAAGAGGTCCTTGTCCAACTTGTATCTCTTGAGATTTCATGATGTCAAAGGTTATCAAACATTGCCTATATGAGGAGCGGATTACATAGCATATATTTAAGATAATTTAAAGTAATTCTATCTTTTTTAGTTTTTGAGAAATGGCTGCTCGTTGATGTGCAATTAAGTTTATTTCCCTTGTTCATGGACTTTCATGCCTTATGAATGTGAAGCTTCGCTTTTGACTGATGATTTGACCATTGAATTCACACTAACCCCTTCCTTCTTTCACATTCCATGAAGAAAAACAAGCTTTTTTTGCAGAGTGGGAGTCTGATCTTTCTTCTGCTCGCATTAATATTCTTTGAACCTACTAATTTCGATCTTCTTATTCGCATAGCTTAGCTAGTGCCATACCCATAGTAGGAGATACCCTAGTGACTTGGCTTTGGGGTGGTTTCTCCATGGACAATTCCACCTTAAATCGTTTTGGTCCTACGGATAAATCCTTCAGACTACAGATTCATCTTCTGGACCTAGACCGTTATAGAGGAGTCCTGGTCTGCAGGGCTCTATAATGGTCCTGGTCCGGAAGATGAATCTAGGGAGAACTACCAGATCTGACCTTGCCAGATAGACTGATTTCGGTTTGAGCTGCAAAGAATTTGTGAGGCGAAGGCAAGTGCAAATGGAAAATCAGGCTTCAGGCGCAAAGTTTGGTTAATTATGAGTAGATACTTCCCTCTCGTCAGACTCCTCTATTATATTCTGGACTCTAACTTGGTTGATCACCTTCCTCAATCCAACTCATGAACCTTCTTGAGGAAAAAGGTACTGCCTCGTGTTCAAATAAGTGGAAGATGAATGAAACTGTGAAATGCCTTGATTTATGTTTCGTCTTTCGTTTTGTTTTCGTTTGTTTTGGCTCCTTGATGTTAAAAAGAAAAGTAAGACGCGAGGCCTTAAGCAGAAAGAAAGCAGGATGCCAAATTCAAGATTCAATGGAAAGAAAAAGACTACGAACATTCTACAAAGAATATTGCGTCGATCACTCTCTATTTACTCCGAACTGAGGACGGACCACTAAATCTCCTTCATTCAGGAGTAGTCCAGAGTCTGTAGGGTTTACCCGTAGGACTATCCATAAAGGAGTAGGACTATCCATTAGTTTGGAAGAAATAGGACCTTCCCAAAGGGGGGAGTAGTCCGGACCTTTCTTTCTGGTCTCCCAGCGAGCCACTATAAGAGTTTGAATGTGGAGCTGTTCCACGAATACGGCTCCGACCTTTCCCTATCGGTCGTATAAGAGGAATGATCATCAGTTCAATCTATTTCAAATCAAAGCTATTTTCTTCATTGAATTTTGAAATTGATACTCGCGATAGATAAGAGAATACGTTCTCTCATCGCTTTTTTTCTAGAAAGCTCGACCTCCTTTTCCTTTAAAGAAAGTCCTACGGATAAATCACCAAGATCGGGCGGGAAGAAACCTATTCAAAGCCTGAGAATCATCCTTTACGGAATGTCCTACGGATATATCACCAGGAACGTTATAGAGCCAGCAGGATCCTTGATAGTTCTTCGCGTACACTTGGTATCCTCCTTTCCTCCCTTACCGCTCTGTGGGGAAGGAAATACGAGGGGATGCTTTTAGCTTTTAGACTGAGAGAGCTCTGAACCTACGTTAAATCAATCCAGTTGTATTAGAATTCAAGATCGAAGAAGAGATGAGAATACTGAAAGAACGAAAGCTAGATCTCAGGCAAATAACCTTGACATCTCAGCTGAAAATGGTCTCGGAGTCCACCTCGATTCTAGTTTTCCCAGTGCTGATTATTTCTTATCAATTTTGACAGGTCCGAAGGCTCATTCTCGCAAACTCAGCTTTTCCTTTGGATTAGATTGCTCGACAGTTCTATAACCACTCCTTAAACTATAAGCTCTCAATTGGCGCTTCAATTCCCTAAAGGACCGCAAGTTTGGTTAATTACAGAAAGTCCTACTTCGGTTCTTTATGGATAGATCAGGGAAAGGTGTCACCATCATGTCTCAGACCGAATCATTAGATCCGTTTCATCTTCATATATTATTATTATAAGACGAGCACTTTTGATCCTTCGTCTTGCATTTCTTCGAGCAGATATATCCTCCGGACTCTAGATTCATCAGCAAGACCCTTGATAGTTTTACAGATAAATCCTCCAGACCTATGGTATAATTGAGTCGATTCTGAGGCATCCTTGGTCTCTCATCTCGCCACCAGGCGATGCCCATGGGGCGGTAGGGGTGGGACTGAAGTATAGCTGTGAACATACATGGTAACCAACCCTATATAACCAAAATTCAAGGGTCCTACAGATTCGACTATCAAAGGTCTTAGGTCTGCAATTCGAAGGATTTATCCGTAGGACCATCCATTAGGGGAGTCCAGGTTTCACAAGTCCATGCCATAAACGATGAGTGTTTGCCCTTGGTCTACGCGGATTAGGGGCCCAGCTACGGTTAAAACTAATGGATGGTCCTACTTCTAATCCTTTGCGGAATCCTACTTCAAAAGCTATCTAGGGAAATGAGAGAGATAAAGAATGAGTTTAAGGAAAGGAATATTCTTCTATTTTGCTTTTCCTAATAAAGAAGAAGTATCTTGGACTGATTTATGGAAAGAAATCCCAGTTAGACAAGCAAGGGTTCTGTTTCTTTCATTATAGTCTTCTCTCTCTGGGGGTATATCACCAGGACCGTTATAGAGCCCTGCGGACCAGGACTTCTCATTCTTCTAGCTTTGGATTTCCCTTTCTTCTCAGAAAAGCAATGATTCGCTATGCTTGCTTGCGTCTATCGATGGACTGACTCTATTGCCTGCCAGTATATCGAACCTTCTATCCACTGAAAGTAACGGTCCGAAGCCTGAATTATCTCAGATTTTTGGTTCATCTTTAAGGGCTTTCTGTGAACTTTCTTATGATGGGAAATCCTTGCATTTGCGAGACACATTTCATTCTTCCTCCATATCGGTATTTGACTATCCAATCGCATGGAATCATCCCAAGAGTCAAATCGACATTGAAGCCTTTCTTATGCTATTCTATCTTAGATGAAATTCTTTCTGACCCTTTTTCATTCCAATAGATCGGTACCCCCATCTTTTCATGAAATATGAGTTGCGTGAGAAGCGCATGAAATTCAAAGGTGATCAGGACTCTTTCGCAATATTCAAAGCTCCTAACATGTAGAATGTCTTACGAATATATCATTTTGTAGATTGCAGAATCTATTGATCCAGTTGCGGTAAAGGGTGTACTCTATCATTCTCTCATCACTATGAGTCAATACTTCCCATTTTGAAAACCCAGAAGCCGGTGTCCGCAGGATGAATTGGGAGGACTATCCATAAAGGAGTAGGACCATCCATTAGTTGGATCCTGCCCAATCAAAAAAGTGAAGACGAGTCGTCTGGACCTCTAAAATAGCAAGGCTCCCATAAGACAGAGATATTAAGTTCCTAGGTCTTATTTTCTACAATTTGCAATTAAGTGTATTTGAATGACTTTTGAGTTCCTTAGTCAATCCTCGACCGTTTGGCCTTTAAAATGGCTTGTAATGCTCATGAAAAGGATATGATGAATACTAAAAAGATTTTGCTTATTCAACCCCTCTGGTGTTATCTTTTCTTTCAAATCTTGTCTTAGGTTTGATGTTTAATTGATTCATTGGATTAGTTTTGATCAATCTAATTCTGGAGTGAGTCGTCTTAGGATCTAGGAGTGACCATCATAGATTCTATGTTTCATCTAAGAGTAATTCATTTCTAGCTAAACTCTTGATTGGAATTATTCGCTAAGTTAGTCTCGTTTGTGTTTGCTTACAAGGATCCTAGAAGGACCTCTAGCTTTATAAACTTAAACCATATTGGACGCTTATCATTTGGTATCAGAGCACTTGGTCAACATACTTTGGCCGACTCTAGAGGTGAAATATCTTTACTTTATGTCATTTTTTTCTTTTCAATACGATTTTGTAATCTTGTGTCTTGTTCTCGAATTATAAAAAAAATCAATAGCAAAAAAAATCAAAAGGAAAAAGCTTTTATTCGAAGATTCGAGGCACACCAAAAGTTAGTGTCATTATATTGTGTGTTTGTTCAAAGTTTGTAGTTGCTGGTCTTAAGGTTGAGTTGCTCTAGTTTAGGTTGTGAAAAGTTGATCATTTGAATCGGTTATTTCAAGCTTATAGCAAGATTGCACCAGAATTGACTCCAACCCTTACATCTCTGACCTAGTACCAAAAACCTACCCTTGAGTGATAAACACGAGTGTCCTTGAGTAAAATTTTTGTGAGAAGTGTGGAAAGGTCCTTGTTACTAAATACAAAATGTCGCATGATGGAGAAGAAGTTCCAAAAGTGATAAATCCAAATGTTGCTATTATTCAAGCAATTTAAGGTATGTTTGAATTGATGAGGGAAGAAACACAAGAAAGGAGGACACAACAACAAAGGGAAGTACGACCATTCCAAGAAGATGAAGGCACAACAACAAAGGGAAGTACGGCCATTCTAAGAAGATGAAGGTATGTTTGACTTAGATGCACATGAAAGACATCTTAGAGGTAGAGGAAATATGAGAGGGAGAGAAAGAAATAACCTCGCCAATGTGATGTAACCTAGAAGGGTGGAAAGAGTGCATGAAGATAGAGATAGAAGAGTTAAACTCAAGATCCCACCTTTTACTGGAACAGCGGATTCAGAGACATATTTGCGATGGGAAAGGAAGATAGAACATGTGTTTGATTGCAACACATTTAGTAAGAATAAGAAGATGAAACTTGCCATTATTGAATTCACCAATTATGCATCTGAATGATATCATTATCTCAAGTCCGAGAGAAGGAGGAAAGAGGAGCATCCAATAGAAACTTGGGAAGAACTCAAAGAAGCCATGAGGAAAAGGTTTGTCCTGAAACATTATGAAAGAGATTTAAAAACTAAATTGCAATCTTGGAGGCAAAGTACAAAAAGTGCTGTTGAATATTATCCAGAGATGGAGACTTTAATTGGAAGAGCAAGAATCCAGAAAGATGAGGAAGACACCATGTCTAGGTTCCTTGGAGTTTTGAATCAAGAAATTGCTCATCTTGTTGATAGAAATCCACCATCTTATATGGAGGATATGTATCATTATGCTATCAAAATTGAATCTCAATTGAAGGAAGAAAAGGAGTGTTAAAAAAGGTATGTATCTAAAACTCACACCTTTTCAAGTTCTAATACATGGAACGATGATGGTTTTGTGAATAGGAATGAATCAATGTAATCAAAGGGAAAATTTGTGGCTCCCAAAAGAGTGGAGGCCGAAAGCTCTAATATTAAGAAGGTTGAAGCTTCAAAGGAGGTAAGGGAGAAGACTAGCTCTATTCAATGTTGGAAATGCAAAGGGTTTGGACACATGAGTAAAGATTGTGTCAATAAAAGAGTCATGGTAATAAGAAATGGCGTGATTGATTCGGAAGATGAATGTGAGAAAAATGATGCACAACTTGAGAAAGAATATGAAACACCCGATGATGACAAGTATATTGAAGAAGGTAATTCCATACCTTTGATTACAAGGCGAGTACTTAATGTGAAAATCAAGGAAGAGAAAGTTGAAGATCAGAGGAAAAACTTGTTTCACACAAGATGTTTGATTGAAGGAAGCCCATGTAGCTTGGTGATTGATAGTGGAAGTTACACAAATATGGTAAGTAGTTTTCTTGTAAAATGGCTTCAACTTACTACTCATCCACATCCAAAACCATATAAACTTCAATGGTTGACCAACAAAGGAGAATTAAAGGTAAACTCTTAAGTTCTTATTTTTTTACTTTGGAAAGGTATAACGATCAAGTTCTTTGTGATGTTGTACCTATGCATGTGGAAGATATTTTGTTAGGCCGACCTTGACAATATGATAGAGAAGTTACATACGATGGATTGTCCAACAAGTATACCTTTACTTTGGATGGGAAGAAGTTTATGCTGCCAGTATCTCCATATGAAGTACATTGTGATCATTCGAAATTAGAAAAAAAAAAGAAAAGAATTTGAAGAAAAAGAGAGGAGAGAAGAAAGTAATAAAAGAAAGAGAGAATAGTGCAAAAAGAGAGGAAAGTGAGGGGCAAAAGGTGAGTGAAAATCCAGAGAGAGAAAAAAGTGATTTTGAGGAAAAAAGAAAGAATGAGAGTTTAGTTATGAGAAAGGGGGAAGTAATTAGAAATATGTTTTCATTCAAAGCACCAAACTTTGTACTTATGTGCAAAGGAAAGTATTTAGAAAATGAACCTAACTCTAATGATGGTTAACGCCTAGTGCTTTTAAGTCTCTAATTTTGTAGGAATTTAATTTTGTAGGAATTTAATGACATGGTTCCCCGTGAAGATGCACCTACAGGTTTACCTCCTTTAAGAGGGATTGAACATCAAATTGACTTCCTTCTGGGTGCAACTCTTCCAACATGACTGCTTATAGGACCAATCCAGTTGAGACTAAGGAGATCCAAAGACAAGTTGAAGAACTCATGGATAACGAGTATATTATAAAAAGTATGAGCCCTTGCTCGGTTCTGGTGATTTTGGTACCCAAGAAATATGGTACATGAAGGATATATGTTGATTGTCGAGCTATCAACAAAATAACAGTAAAGTATCAACATTCTATTCCTCGATAGGATGACATGTTAGATGAATTGCATGGTGCTAATTTGTTTTCAGAAATAGACCTTAAAAGTTGTTATCATCAAATTCGTATGCATGTAGGAGATGAATGGAAAATAGCTTTCAAAACAAAGTTTGGGCTTTATGAGTGGCTTGTTATGCCATTTGGCCTTACTAACGCACCAAGTACTTTTATGAGGCTAATGAATCATGTTTTGAGGGAATACATTGAAAAATTTGTGGTTGTATACTTTGATGATATCCTTGTTTACTCAAAAGGCTTGAATGATCATATTTTGCATGTGAATACAATTTTACTCAAACTTAGAGAAGAGAAGCTTTATGCCAACTTCAAAAAGTGTAGTTTTTGTCTAGAACAAGTAAA
>JBBPDI010000002.1:11926989-11939869 GCA_037974545.1 Cucumis variabilis
TGTACTGGTATTTTAATATTCCCAATTAAATTGAGTAATGGTTCTTTAATTCTTCTGCTGCCATAGGGCTTTTATCCTTTCAGATATAACAGTCATCAGTCTTTGATTTTCATGCAGAAACTCCTATATTTTCTCCTTCTGAGTAGTACAAGCTAAAGAGTCTTCCTCCCACTAATGTTGCAATTGATCATAAGACAGGGTATTCCCTTTATGTGAACTCAAGTCTTGAACACACGATATAGTGTCATCTTTTTATAGGATACTGACAAAAGCTTTAGTATATTCTCCTTCTTCATCCCTCTCATCATACTTTTCATCAGACAGAGTAGTCCCAAAGCTTCTTTTCTGTCTTCTTAGAAAATTTAGGCATTCAGCTTGAAATTGACCATACCCTTCACATTCTCTACACCTAAACGATCTATCTTTCTTATCTTCTCCATCTTCATATGCAAGATCAAGTATTTTCTATATACATTTTGATCAACTCCATCATAAATAGCATTAAGAGCACGACAGTTGTCGAGACAAGCTTGATTTTCAATATCAATCTAATCATATTCAAGTTTTGGTGTAGATTTACCTTTTACAGTAATAGTAGGTGGTTCCTAACCAGAGATGACAAATTTCCTGATTTTAGTGTCAATTGATTTGAGAAAAGCTATCATACGAGCTTTCCAATAAGTATAATTTGTGCCATCTAAAACTGAAGGATGAGTTGTCGACCCACCTTTCCTGATCGACACCATTGAAGATCAATGAACCAGCATCAAATCACTTTGATACCAATTAAAAATAAGTGAAAAGATCAATAATATCCTCTAGGTATATCGAAAGTAATTAACTGAGAAAATAGCTAAAGAAACAGAAATAGCAAATAACACAAAAGGCTTTGTTAACCCAATTCAGCGAATATCACCTACATTTGGAGAGCTTCTCTGCTCAGACAAGAAATATTATTAAGATTCAAATGAGTAATCAACAACACTCTTAAGTTATAAGAGAAACAAAATCAAAGATAAGCTCCCCTTGAATTTATGTTTGAATCTACTTCAAGATAAACTTAGGCTCCCCTGAATTCATTGACCGCAGTTCACTTATTTCAATCTTCTTTCATATTTCTTATCAACTAATACTTAGTAAGATCACTTATCAATAATTTGACGTAAACCAGAAGGTAACTAAAGTACCTTCAACAACATGAATTTCTTCGAATAAAAATCCAATAATCTGCATGCTAAAACTTGCATGAAGCTTCACAATTTAAAGATTTCGCAAATCTTCTTGATCTTCTTGTTTAAAAGGATATAGATAAAAATTCCTATAAAAGAGGAAAATCTTTTCTCTTCAATATAAATAATATCCCTTATTTAAATAACCAACATTATTGAATAAAAAGAATTCTTATTAATTCTTTTTTACAAAAATCTCAACATGATGTAAATATTTTGTCAAATTTGCTATTTTTGACAATTCCCTAAGAATAAAATCAATATTAACTATTGATTCTCTTTTCAAATTCTTAATTCCATTATACAATAGGAATGTTTTGATCTATTTATGTCAATTGTTTAACTTTTAAAGATCATGAATTGGTATTGAATGATGAGATCTCAAAAGACTTTGTAACCACTTGGTTTCTTTAACTATGTAAGACTCGTTTTTAATTCGAGCATAGGAAGTAAAATTTTGGCTAAAAGTACTATAGAAATTGGCGTTTGAATATATCTGTGAAAAGGATTAAGCAATAAAATCTTTTATTGTTAGAATAAGTTTTTCCATGAAGAAGTTAATTTGCGAGAAAGTTTTAAGAAAAGAAGGATTTACAGTAGAATCTATAAGTCTAAATGCTCTCAGAAGAAAGTCCGCGTATGTTTTTTACTAAAACGACTAGGCATTTGGGTAGTCTTTATGATAAGAACCAAGAGTCACGTGATGAAAAAGTTTGGGAGGAAGCCTTGAAGTTTAAATTGGTGATAAGTGTTCTAAGCGAGTAAAAGTTGGTTAGTTCGTGAGGATGGTTTCTTGTAAAAAAATATAACTACGCGATAAGGTTATTTGCAAGAAGTGTTGTGGTTAAAGTTATTTGCGGTATGAGGTTAGGCGAGAAGTAAGGTCTGGCTAAGAAAATGTCAAATCTTATTTGAGAGAGGTTAACTTGTAAGATTAGAAAAATGTCTCTTCCCTCTCCACGAGAAGAGAAGGAAGTGGAGAATTTTTGATAAAGTGTGGTGAGTGGTTTTCTTCTTAAATGTATTGTGGCTCCGCTTTACTATTTTGAAAGATGATTTCAAATGAGAAAGTGTTTCGAAAAGAGATTTCTATGAAAAGTTTATATGTGTTCTAGCATTATAAAAATTATGTTAAATCTTGATTTGTTGATTACAATTTCCATGCTATGAAATAGTTTTTGTAACACCTCAAACTTTAAGGTAATTTATTTTAATTAAATTACTTTATTGATATCAAATTATCCTTGTTTTAAGTTTTAGAGGTGTTATTATATTTTGGATTTCTTGGGAAAGAATGTGGAATAAGGAATTTAAGATATATATAAGAAATAATAATAATTATTAATATAATTTTAATTATTATTTTAATTATATTATTTATTAGATTTTATTAAAAAAAAAGTTTTTCTCTCTCTTCTCCTCTTCTTCCTCACGCACGCGTGACCCCCTTCTCTCTTTTTCTTTTTCTTTTTCTCTTTTCCATTCCTCTTTTTTCCAGTCACCGCGCCCTAGCCACCTCTCCTTTATCTTTTTCGTCCACCTGCAGATGTCATTGATCAACGACGAAGCGCGAAGGCCGCCCCACACCAGTTTTCGCCCGTGAAGACCCAGCCGTGCCATCCTCTTCTCCAATCTTTTTCTTTCCTTTTTCTGTCCTCTTGAGCCCTATTTGGGATAAGTCCATGGATTTCTCCCTTATTACCGTTCGCGAAGACCCAGCCATAGGTGTAAATCCGATCGCCGTGTGTCACCCTCCACCAATCTTTCCGCACCACTGTAATATGCCGTCGTTCCACTCTCTACGTATAGCTGGTGAAGCGTCGATGCACGTGTCCTCCGTCCGCTGCTGCGTCTGTGGGAGTGTTGTCGTGCAACCCTTCTCCATCCAATCGTGAGTTGTAAACTAAGGTTTGCTTCATTATTGATTAGATTTGATCTTTACACGATTCGCTTTCAATTGTACAAAGTTACGAATTCTGCCTTGCCACAAGAAGTATCGAGTTGTAGTATAAGTTTGTAATAGTGAATTTAATGGTTTATGCGTGATAGATTCGTGGAGATGTAATGACAAATTAAACGGTTGGTTGATATTGTTCCATGAAGGTGTCAGTTGAGGACGATGTTCGAATTTTTGGAGTGCGAAAGGTTGGTTGGAGCTTAATTATCCACCTATTTGGGGTAAGTCCATGGATTTCACGGTCGAATGATTTAAATGAGGAAACGGACTTGGGGGAAAGTAATGAAATTTTGTTGTATGTGTGTAGGTTTGTGTTGTTGGACATAACTTCGATTAAGGGACTTAGGTAACGTTAAGGTAAGGGACTTTCTACTGGACTCCCCTATAAAGATAAATATGATGACTGTACGTTGTCTTTAAAACTGAGGATAGATGTTAGTTATAACACATATGTATATCGAAGTAGACTTGAGGTTCAATGTATGCTGTGTATGACTAGGAAAATATACATATATATGTACATGTATTGATTTGGACTTGGTGTTGAGTGTACATTGTGATTGATTGGATATATATATACACATATGGATGTTGAATTGACTGAAACTCGTAGATGTTTCCTTTAGAGTATGGATTTAAACTAGTGATTTGTTGTTTAGACTAAATACAAAATATACCAAAGTATGGTTGTGTTCTTGTGAACTGAGGGAATGTTATGTTTATTTTGACTTGTTTGACTGAGGTGTTGATGTGTTACTGACTGACTTTGGGTTAAAGTAGAATAAGGTGACTTTTTGTATGTTAAGTGGAGGAATTATGTATTGAAGAAATTGACTATACTATGAATGACGATGAAATGTTTAGAATGGACTGAGGGTAAAATTTGTTAGTTTCCTATTTGGTAGTTTACCTTGCAGGTGTCCTATGGGATCACTACCTTTTGTGTATCCTACGGGATCATTAGACTGATACGTGTTTCTACAGAACACTAGACTGATTTATGCATCCTTTGGGACGTTAGACTGATTATGTGTATCCTACGGGATCACAAGACTGTGACTATACAGGGTACCTCATTAGGAAGCTAATAATTTATTTTTCCCAAGCAGGCCCAGTAGTGGGTCTCTTACTAAGTATTTTTATACTCACCATTTTATGTTTACCTTTTTTAGGCAAAGGTAACAAGGGAAACAGACCGGGGAGGGACAAGAAGGAGGCGTGATTGTCTTAGGGGATGTCTTAAATTGCTTCCATTCAATGTTTTGTTTTCTTGTTTCTTTTAGTACTTCAGACTATTTAGAAAATTCTGTTGTTTAACTGAGTTCATAAACTAATGTTTTGTAAGCTTTACTTTGAAAATTTGGTTATTTTAAACAGGGCCCGAACTTGAATTTTATTTTCTTTGAGAGTTTGATTTTAATTTAATTTGGTGTTTTTGTATAAACTAAGGTCATGATTTTAAATTAATGACTTCGACTTAGTTAGAAAAGTTGGGTCGTTACAGTTTTCAAATCATTAGTTGATTCCTTGAGATGATGGTAACTTTTATGTGCACATAAAGAGTCAAGGCCACCTTGGGGTGTACGGACCACATGCTGAAAAGAAGCTGGCTTATGCATTGAAAGGAGGGTATAAAGTTTAGCGGTCTGAGTAACAAGAATGAATCTGTATGTTCTTGGATGTTGGTGACAGTAGTCAAAATTCGAGGTAATGAGACCAAGCGTACAGAACGATTCGAGATCTTTGGCAAAAGGAATGAATGTTAACTAATCTGTGTTTATGTGAAATTGTTATGTTATGAATATGTTTATTAAGCATAAAGAAAGGTTTATGTGAGATGCAATGATTTGATGTTATTTATGCAAAATGATGTTTATGAAAAGGTATTGCGAAAAGGATTTCATAAAACCTCACTAAGTCTTTTAGACATTCTTTCAAAAATTCATCTTCCAGGATCATGCGTTTAGGCCAAAGAGAGAAGAAGGTTGAAGGATTTGCAGCGAGATGACTCAAAATGTTTTGAAAATAGTTAAGCTTTGATTGTTTGGTCAAAATATTGCAATTATGTACCAAATGCCTGTTATTAATAAACGTTTTGGTAGGTATTTAATGTACTTGGCGTTTAGGTTGACCAACATTGCGTTTTGAGTTTTGTTGATAGTATAAAAGGAGTTGAGAATAATATTTTGTGATAAGAAAATTTCAAAGTTGTAACAAACTCACATCCTATTCCTACCATTTCAAAGTTGAATTTTTGTCACAGTACGGTTTGGGGTGTGACAAACTATATATAAAGACATATCTTCAACCCTTTTTTGAATTTCTCCCGTAGGTTGATTTTCTTAGTTTTTACTCGCTACACATGTGTGTTCCCTATGGCAAAGGTATATGTTTTTTTCTTATTATAAATTCTATAATATAATATTGATTGATCCAACCCTCATCATGCATCTTTGGCTTTGCTTTTATGTTGCAATATATTTTTTGTGTTACAATATATTTAATACTTGATGATTTTAGAGAAAGACTTGAAGATATGCACATAAGAGAGTGGAAATGCTCTGAGTTATATTATTGTTGTTGTTATGTTCCAAAATCGCAAAACAACAAAAACCACACAAATTATTGTTGTTGATGTTAAAAGAGGTGTGAGAAAAAACTTGTTCATTCATCTTTTTAATAATGAGAAAACTCTCAATATATGTGTGTATATGTATATATATTATCTTTGGAATTAAATAGGTAACTTTTCAAATTATTTATTATAATATAGTTATGTCTTTCTAATAAATATTTCTACGTAGTTAGAAAGAAACTAACTGTTTTTCTTTCATTTTCTTCTTTTTTTGTGATGATAGTTCAAGGTGGATTTTCTTTTTTTTTTCTTTTCTCTTTTGTTACATTTTATTTTAAGATTTGAATTGTTCTATTGCATAAAATTTGTGAAGTTATTTTTATAAATTTAGTTCTAGATCACATTTAGAACTATATTTTGTTGTGCATAATTAATGTGAATATGTGATTTAAGATTTTTTCAAGCAACATTCACAAAAAAAACTGTTACAATGTATCAGAACGAAGAATAAGTAGATGTTTTGAGACCCATTCTTATGGTTGAAGAGGTAATTTATCACTCTGCATATATTAATGTTTACTTCTAATTTACTCTTAGTGGTAAGAAAGAATATAGCTCTCATTTGACATCAATGTGTATTAGTACCCCATGAAGTTTGTAGTTCGAATCTCCCTACTCAATTATACTAAAAAAAATACTCTTAGTGATATATTATTTTGTTTAGTAATATTTAAATATAAAAACTCAACAATATAATCTTTGCAACGCACGTTAATATGTTCTAATTAAATTAAGTCGGTGATCCAACATAACCTAACATAATTATTGCTTTAATCCTTTTATCACACGATATCTATAATTGAATATAAGGCATGGACAAAGACACCTTATCTAACTCAATTGTTTTCTCGATAAATAAGCATACTAAAATTGTGAAATGTAGATTGTCTAAGACCAATGAAATTTGTTGAGAATTGGTAAGGATAAGAGAAAATGTGATGAAGTGAAGAAAATTGAGAAAAGGAAAGAGATGTTGTAAACTTGTAACGCCCCAAAAATTAAGATAATTTTGGAGTTAATTGTCTTAGTTTTGTTTAATTAGATTTAATTTATTGGACGTTAATTTGAAATATTTTATTTAGATGGATCATTTTTAAAAATAGCAAAATAAGTTAAAATATTTACAAGTTATAGCAAAATTTTAGATTCTATCACTGATAGTCTTCTATCACTATAGCATATCAATGACCTTCAGTGATAGAATTTGCTATAGGTTGTAAATATTTTGTAAAATCTACTATTTTTAAAAATTTCCCTATTTAGAATTGATGGCTTTATGGAATTAGAATTAATTAAATATTTGTTGGTTGAGTATTTAAATTAATTAATAGAATTAGATTTTTGGTGTCGTTGAGATTGAATTTAATTAAATAATTTGGGTGTTTCTACTTGTGAAAAACTTATTATTACGGAAGATAATTAATAATTTTGGAGAAAGATAAATATTGATTGTGGAGAGAAGTTGATATAATTGGATAAATAACGAACGAGAAGGAATTGGATTATTTAAAAGAAAAAAAAATTATATATTGGAATATAATTATTGGGAAAAGAAATGTGACATCCAGTTATTAATTATCTTAAATTATTTGGGTGTTATATTCAGAATTAGAGCTAAAATTTAATTATTGGGTTAAGATAATTCATATTGAAATTTATGATATTTTATAATAACATATTTATTATAGAAGGTTTGGTTTGTTTAAAGAATTGAGGATTTGAGTTAATTTGGTATCTTGAAAGAAAAAATCGGTTTTGGTGAAATTGGAATTAATTAAGTATATATATATATATATATGGATATATTTATTTAGTTAAGAATTTGGATTTTAGTGGAATATGATACTATATATTTGACTTTGTATAAATAATTAATATAGAAAAGTAAAGTTAGACTATAATTATAATTGTTTGGAAAATAAGATAATCCATAAAGAGAGAGATAGTTGATTTGATTGGACGAGTGTAAGCCCTTATTCCATTCTTCTCTCAATTATGCAAATGGTTCCTAACTTGTGAAAATTTAAGTCGAGTATCCTTGTATTTTAAATGGTTGAATTATTTTGACAAAGAAATAGAACAATTTAATTGGCATTAAAGCTTCAAATTTTCTTTAGGTGTTGAAAGAAGAAAATTTAAGTTGAGGATAAAAGAATGATTTATGGGAAAAAAATGAAAATTTATTTGGAATGAGAGGCAACATGGTAATTTCTTCTTTTCTTTTAATTAAAAAAAAGATTAAAGAAAGAAGATTTTTTTTCCTTCTTCTTGTTCGTGTGACACCAAGCCACCCTCCTTTCCTTCTCGATCTTTCTCTTTTTCCAAAACCATCTCTCCATCTCTTCCTCTCTTTCACGCCCAGCGACAGCCAGCGAACACCCACCGTTCAGTTATGACACGTGAGCCCACCGCCCATCATCCCTTGCAGATTTGAAGGTGGAAGTGTGTCAGGTTGCATAGCTTGGGTCGAAGCGGTCATTTTGCGTCCAACCTTTTGCAATAGTCATGAACCATTCTCCAATGTCTCACTTACAGCCGCCACGCACAGTAGCTCGCCGGAGAAGTTCAGCTGCTGTCTGTCTCCATTCTTCATTAAGATCTAATTTTTAGAATAAGATTTGTTTGGTTTGGGGCTGTCTTTTTAGGTGTTCTTGAATACCCATTAAGCTTCAAATTGATTTTCACTGTCCAGCCATTTGAGAACTCAAAATTGGATGGTTTGACAGAACGTTGGTAAGTTTCTAAACTTTATTTGGGTAATGGTAGAAACTCGGTATTCACATACCATCTCTGGTTTATAATTTGGTTTAAGCTATACAAGAAGAATTAATATGTAAGGTTAGATTTTTTTGAAAGCTAACTCAATTGATAACAAGTTTTGTGAATAAAGCTTGAGCAAATTCTGAGGCTAAGTGAATAAGTTTTGAAGTAGAAAACTAGTCACAGATATTTCATGCAGTTTCGAGAAGTCTCTGGTTTTTTTAGTATTCTAAATTTAACTCTTTGATATAGGAGCTCTATTTGGTATGGTTAGAAAGCTTGTTAAATTTCCTACAACTTTCATGAGAAATCGTGAACTAAAAATGATGGAAAGTAGGTTAAATTTCAAGATCAAAATTGGAAGTAAGCAAGTTTAGCATTATGAATTATACTCTTTGTGTTAGAAGCTCTATTTGGTATGGTTAGAAATCTTGTTAAATTTCCTACAACTTTCACGAAGAAATTGTGAACTAAAAATGAAGGAAAGTAGGTTAAATTTCAGGATCAAAATTGGAAGTAAGCAGAAGATGCGAGTTTTCCTTACCTGTGTTTCGGGCGAATTCTATGTTAATTCGTGGAGAATCTCATTTCCCTTCCTTCAATTAAGTTCTAGAGGGTTCCAAAATGAAGAGTTGGATATATAGTACATAATTTTTTTATTAAGTATAGAAGAAGTTATGAGTAGTTGAAGTTAGCCTACTGAAGCTGTAAATTTCTTGAAAAATATAGATTATGACTTTATTTGTTAGGTATAGAATTCATGAGGTCCATAGTTTATACATAATCTTAAGTTATTATAGAAAGACAAGACTATTTAAGGTCGTTTAAGACGACCTAAGTTTGAGTGCTTATGATGTTCAGAGTTTAAGTTGAAGTTTAAGAGTCACAAAAGTGTATTCACCTAAAAGACCCATTGAGCTTGAACTGAGTTGGATGCTCATTGTGTTAAGTATCTAAATTTTGAGTCCAAGGGTTCGTATGTGAAAAGTTTAGTCTAATCCTAAGCGCTTTGGAAATCCATAGACCTTAGTGGTATAAAATGGATTTAGGTGGCCTCATGAGGTATTTTACAAATAGTTGTAGCCTCGTGTTATGTGAAGACAATGGTGAGACCTTAATCTATGTTTCAAGCCAAATTAAAATGGGAAAAGCGTATAATCTTGGGGGATCAAGTTATTAAGGTGAGTGGTTACTTTCAAACATTTGATATGATAATTGTTTCAAACCTACCGTTGAACTTAGTTTGTGAATATGTGTTGGTATAACTTGCTTTGATGAAGTGTACTATCGATAATGAACTCTAACAGAAGTCTTTGGCTTTTCATGAGTTCTCTACAATGTGAAATTGTAATATGTGTTCTTGGACATGATTTAATTTAATACGATTGAGTGAGTTATGATCAAAATGTGTTTTATAACAAGTTGATAAATTATATGTTTACCTTGGTTTTATGGATGAGAATGTTTTGTTTGTTTGTTAAGAAAACTTTGTTTCAGCTTTGAATTGTTTGAAAGAGTATGAAACATATTTATAGATGTTGGTTTATGATAATGGAATATGAAGGTTGGTTTTCGAACCACAAAACCAATGTACCAAGGTGATTTTACTCGTAGGCTACGTGAATGTGTTTCCGTAGCATCACATATGGTTGTCAAGGGATTCCAGGACTGAAAGAGGTCGTGACCAGAGATTCGAGAACTTGAGCCTAGGTGAGGATATGGATGGAGGATTGAGATATGGCTTCGGGCCTAGTTTAACCCATGGTGGCTGGCACTATCTGCACATAGGAACGGATGAATGTTGTTACTATGGTAGGTGCTAAGTATGCGTGAGCTCCATTTGGCCACTTATTTTCTTGTAAATATGGATCACGTGTGAGCTATTTCAGACCGTGTATTTAGTATGCTATCATGGTCAGACTAGATGGAGGTTACCATCTTGACAGGTACTAAGTATGCGTGAGCTAGTTATGGTCGCATGATTCTTGATCATGTGTGAGCTATTCTTGGTTGTATATTTAGGCACCTTGCCATGGTCGGATTGGCTACAAGTTTGTTGATGGGACTTGTTGTTTATAGTATGATGTAATGATGATATTTTAATTACTGCTTCATTATTGCTACATTTTCATACAATGTTGTAGTATGTTTTACGAGCTTTTATTTTTTAAAAATTTGCCACTCACTGAGTTTTAGCTCACATTTTCAAATGTTTTCTCTCCTCCTCCAGGCAGTGGTTAAGGTCCAAGCTTTTGTTAAGTTTTTCCTCACCATTTGTAGTTTATCGTTTTCGTATGTATATATATAAGTTTTATATTTCTTCGCAAAGTAGTTAGAAGTAGTGAGATTTATGATGTGGATATGTGTTTTGAGAGATTTATTAGTGGATTGTAATTCTTTGGTAACTAATTATCTAGTTTGGTTATAAAGTTTGCTTAAGACTCTCTGGAATGGAATAGTTTGGATTAGTGCGGTGAGACACACTTGAGGTCTTGTTGAATATGAAGATTGTATATATGCTTATAGAAGTGAAAATTTCTATCGAAGTTTTTGTAGAATTTCTTAATGTAATTTTTATAAAATTTTAGTTGGAAAATGTCGATTTCAAAAGTGTTTTATCATGCCACGATTTAGGTTAGAGAAGAAAACCTAGATTGGGATGTGACAACGAGAAAATATTATATGTGTAATTAAGAGAGAATAATAGTTTAAATAAATATATATGTTTATCATATATTTTGGTGAGAGAATAATAATTACTATTATTTTAGGATATAAATAACATTAGAATGCTCAAATTGCAAAGGGAGAGAGAAAAAAAAAGTTTTTTCATCTTCTTTACTAAGTTTATTATTGATTTTGGTCGCATGTTTTTCAAAAGTCCTTTGGAAAATCTAGAAGATTTAAGTGACGAATTTTTCCATGACGGTTAAGAGAATTTTTCAACTTCCATTTGGGTAAGTTTGATAAGCTAAGGTAAGTAAATTAGTAATTTGTTAACAAAAATTGTTAATTTAATTTTGGTTATGCATAGGTGGAATTGTGGTTTCGTTTGCACCAAGAAACTTAGCATAACTAAGGATTGAATTAGTTGGAGAATTTTTATTGTCAACTAGGGATTATTTATTAGCTAATTTTTGAGGTAAGAGATTCTACTACTGAACCTTCGAATATAAAATTAAGAGCTTACATGTATTTTTTCTTATGCATTAAAATAGATAAGATGCATAATAGATTGATGTTGATGACTGATATGTTATGACGCATGATATATTAATCACATGATAAGGACGTTATGATTGATATACATGTCATGTTTATGGTATTTATGATATGCTACATGCTTTGAACTGTGTTGTGTCTGTTAACTTTGTCTGTTGAGCTTTTAATTACCCCATTTGTATTGCAATCCTATCTGCGGGGTCACTTGCATAACTAGAGGTGTTTTTTCAGGATCACTCGCATGATTTAAGGGTGTACCTACGAATCACATGCATGGTTAGGGAAAGGTTTTACTGTGTATACGGGGTTACTTGCACGACTAGGGGGTGTTCTGACGAGACCACTCGCATGGTTAGGGGTTTACCAACGTATCACAAACATGTTTAGAAATGTGTGCCTATGATCACTCGCACTAGAGGCATTCCTACGGTTCACTCGCACGATTAGGGGTGGTTGTACGATCTCACTAGTGTGTATCTACAATCAGTCGCACAACTAAGGGTGTTCTTTCGGGATCGCTCGCACGATTAGAGATGTTCATATAATTTCACTCGTTCAGGTGTGATTCAATGGACACACAACACTATTATTATGTTTATAATGGGAAGTTGATAAACCACCTAGCGGGACCAGTAGTGGATCTCTTATTGGTATATTTTATATACTCACTCTTTTCTATGTTTAATATTTCAGGCAAAGGTAAAGGATCTCAAAAGTTGGCGAATGACTAGAAGGATCCGTGATATGCCATATGGGGACTCAGTTTTCCTTGCGCGTCTATGTATAAATTTTTTTTCAAGTATTTTGGTTTTAGAAACCTTATTTAAAGTTTTGTCTCAATTGTTTATCTCTACTTCTTTTTTTTTAAAAAAAAAAATGTTAGTACTAGCGGGTCACATTTTCAAATTATTTTTATTGTTGTCGATTTTATGTCTCCCAACATTTATTGATATTAATTTTATATAAAAATTCTAGTTTTCCTATTTTCAAAAAAGTGTAAATAGTTATTTGTCTTTGAGTAATGACCTCTACTTAGTTTAAATTTTTTGGTCGTTATTGATGTAGAGAGAAAAAGTA
>JBBPDI010000002.1:11939969-11958121 GCA_037974545.1 Cucumis variabilis
CTAATTTTCTACTTAAAATACAAAATTCAGAAGGAGGGTTTGGAGAGAGCTACTTATCATATACTTACAAGGTAACATGTGCATATTTATTTTTCTTTACGGTAAGACATAATAAATCATTTAGATTTTTTAATAAAAATTGGTGTGGTGGTTACCTAAAAATATTTTATTTTAAATCATAGTAATTTGTGAGAAACTATTTTGAATGATAAAATTTCTAAAAATATTTACAATCTCTTTTCATCTATTGGTAGGCAATCATAATCTAATTATGATATTTTACTATATTTTAGTGTTTTGATTCATTTTGCTATATTAAAAAATAATGCATTTTTCTGTCATCTTTTGTGGGTATTTGGATAGAAAAAAATAATTCAATTTTTAATGACACAAAATCAGCTTGTTAGTCACTTGGAAAAACATATGTATTCTGACCGGAATGTGGTTAAGTAGCCATCCATGCTTTAAAAACTATTCCCAGTGCTATTTCACTAAATTTAGGAGCTTTTTATAGCTAATCTGTACGATTTTTTGGAGCTTCACTCTAGCCCTCCATCTGTAACTTCTTCTATGATTAATGATAGTTGCTTCATCACCTTGTTCCTAAAAAAAGAAAGAAAGAAAAGTAGTCAATTTTTATTTTTGGTATATTATATAAAATATTGATATGATTAATTATTATTATTGGATGTACCATGCAAATAGAGATATATACCGCTGGATGGGAAACGATCAAATTTGGTGCAAACAGCATGGGGTATGATGGGGTTGATATGTGCTGGACAGGTAAAGTAGTTCATTTTTCACTACTACTGAGAGTGTTTTAAAATAGTTAAAATTACTTTTTCTTCTTCATAATCATTTTGATCAAAATTAATCGAAATCAGTTGAATTAATTTTATACTTTTTTCATGTTATTTTTGTTCATTTTTTTTATACTAAAATTCACTTCATCAGAAATATTCAAAATCTGACCTTTTGAAAACAATTTGATATTGTCAAATATTTAGATTATAGGTAGTTATTTCTACTAGAAGATTGAAATAATTTTTATTGAAATTCAAATTGTCTTAAAATAATTAACCATTTAAATGAACTTTTTTTTATCAGAAAAAATAACTATATAGTTGAGTGCTTCCACTCTATCGCATGAACCTAATTTTAGAGTGATTTTAAGCTTTTTTTTTTAAAAAAAATAAAACACCCTCAAACATATAATTGAAAACGTTTTCAAAGTAGAAAAATATTAAAATTATTTATAAATAGCAAATTCTATAAACTCTCCGTAACTTATTTAAATATTTTTTTTATTTTTTATAAATAATTTTAATATTTTGCTATTCATGTCAAATAATTTTCACATTTAATTTACTTCAATAACAAGAATTAATTTTACTTAACAGGCAAATATAGACCCCAGTCCAATTCATCATGCTGCCAAGGTGTTGATCAATTCTCAAACTGAAGATGGTGATTTTCCACAAGAGGTCAATACCAAAAATCCTTTCTTTTTTCCCTTTTTTTTTCTTTAAAACATACACGTAATCAATATATATATATATATATAACAGCTTCTAAGAATTTCTAACTTAAATTCAACTATGTTGATATACATTATATGTGCAGGAAATTACTGGATCATTCTTCACTAGTTGCTCCTTACACTATGCGGCATACAGAGAAGTTTTTCCAGTGATGGCATTGGGAGAATATTGTAACAAAATTCCCTTGCCTTCTAAGAATAAACAATAAAACAAACTTTTTGTATCCTATAATTTTGCTAGGGGGTATGGGAAAAAACACTTATGGTTTGGATTTTACTACTTCACATAATAAAATCTGGAAGGCTTTTGGTATTCCAAAATGCCACACTAATGTATTTTATTTTATTCCAAGATACCAAGCTGTGGTACAGGAATCAAGTTCCTATATTTTATTGTTATAATGGATTGAAATAATTGTTTTGAATTCTCAAGGAAGAATGGTCTCCATCAAGAAGATCTTCTAATTGATGATTCACCAAGACAGTTGGATTCGTTTATGATTTCCTATGACAATTAATCCTCATCGGTCTTTTTCATTATTTGATGGATCTCTCATTTAGGTAAACCTATTCCATGATAATCACAACACCTACTTCAGTCGTAAATCGCCAATTAGGTCCTGTCGACACACTAATCAATGTCATCACCCAATGTTATTGAAGGTAGAGACAGTGCTAAATATAGCAATCAAGTTTAAAATATTAACATACAGATCAAGATTTTTTAAAAAATTATAAATATGGCAAACTCTATCATTGTTATTGATAAAACATATTATTGGTGATTTACTTGTGATAGACTATATACAAGTCTCTATCAATGTACTTATATTTATATTTTTTTAAAACCATTGTTATACACTTGAATATTGTTATTAAAATTGCTACGTCTATTACAATTATCCCTTGATTGTAAATACATGCATTTTTATTTAGGTCACGTTTAGTAACTATTTCGTTTTTTGTTTATGGTTTTTAAAAATTAAGCCCTTTTTATCCTCTCCCGATCTTACAAATGGTTGAGTTTTTAACTAAATTCTAAAAATCAAATCAACTTTTTGAAAGCTATTTTTTTTTTCATTTTTAAATTTTGGTTTATTTTTTTTTTTTTAAAAATCATTGGTAAAATATAAATAACAAAAAAAGAAAAGAAAAGTTGGAAGTGAAGGAAATGTTGTTGGGAGGTGAAGGAAATGTGTATTAAAATAAATTTTAAAAAACAAAATTACTACGGAACGAAGTCTAAATTGAATTTTTTTCTAAAATCCAATAAAAACAAGTCACTACCAATTGGCAATTAGATGATTAGCTCATCTATCTTATAAGAAATGTAAGTTCTCTTGGTTTTTTCAATGTGAGACTTTCAACATCCTCAACATATCTATCGGGTATGATGATGGTCCTAAAAGGGTACCCACCTAATAGGGATGTTTGGGTGTATCTACTGACCCAAGTTGGTATCCTTTTAGAAAAAGAAAAAAAAAACATCCTCAGATATCTTAAAGAAACTAATCTCTTCAATCTCAATTACAAAAGCACTCTTTCAAATCTTTTACAACTAACACCCTTTCCACTCTCAAACTAGAGAATACATACAATGAATTTAACTAAAGTTAGCACTTTGAAGCGTAGAGTGTTTCTAACTGAAAAGACTTAAAACTAGAGATATAGGCTCCTTTTATCCGCTTGGAGTTTATTCCCATTTTTTCAATTGAACTGATGTTGAGTTTTTAATATTTTGCTGATGAAAATCTAACATCTTCGACTCTGTAATTGTTGTGTTAAGAAATGATGTAGTTATTATTTAAAAATGAATGCATAAATAATGCCCAAGCATCCAATGATCTATATCATAGACCCTTAAATAACAATTGTTACAAAACTATCGCAAATTTGACACCTAATAAATTTCATTTACTTTGTCCATTTAACACCCAATCTGAGTCTGAGATGGAAAGAGTGAAAATTATCTTTTTTGGAAAAATATTGTAAATGGCAAACTGATTGAAAATATTTAGAAAACAAAGTAAAACTTTAAATTATATCACTGATAAACATTGATGGACATGAATCGACTCAAATCTAAAAATTTGTTGTATTTTATAAATATTTTTATTCATTTTACTATATTTGAAAACTTGATTTTTTTCACAAAACTTTAAATTGAAAACATCATATAATTAATTAATTAGTCTAATAATGGATGAATAGTATTGGATTTGACTTATCAAATCAGTTAATTCAATAGGTGGAAGTGGGCATATATATATATATGAGAAGGAAACAAGTGTCCAGGGGCGGAAAACCCCCGACGCCAATATTATTAATATAAAGAGAAAGTTACAAGGGCTGGAGAGCAGCCCAAAGCTCTTAGTTTAAAAGAGTAGGGAAGTTAAGAGCCATTGAACTAGGAGAGTAATCTTTAAAGAATTATTGGTGGCTACACCACATGCCAATGAAATTACAGCAGTCTTCCCGTAAGATAATTAGACTATTTTGCTTATTGGCAAATATTCTACTATTTCTTTCTGTCCAGATTCTCCACAGAATGGTTATTGAAGCATTGATGGTGATAATGTTCCTCCTCGTGGAATGATTCTAATGAAACATAGAAGTAATAACAGATTTCAAATCATTGAAAGGATGATGGATACCTGATTGATGTTTTAGAGTTTCCCAAAGAAATCTAGCAGAGTTGCAGTTAACCAATAAGTGGTCACTCGTTTCATAGTGGGAATGGCACATGACACACCAGTTAGGATTAAGGCAAGTTTTCGGCTGTCTTCTTTGGAGGATATCCTCTGTGTTAATACTTTCATGAAGGATGGACCAAAGGAAAAATTTACATTTCTTTGGGATTGATGATCACCAAAGAGAGATGAGAATCTGAGCGTCTATACCAATAATGGCAGAATGGCCTTGGATAGACTTTTTAACTGAAGCAGAAGTGAAGGGTTTAGAATTTTCTAGTCTCCAAAGCAGTTTGCCTCTGCCTTTGTCTTCGGCTGGTACAGGTAAAACCGATGTAATTTGGATCCAGTGGGAGAGTTCCCTGTCGTTTAAAGGTTTATGAGCCTTAAGATCCCAAGCCATCTCATCAACAATCCACATTTCCTTGATCGAATTGTTTTTTGCTTGGGAGAGAGCGTAAAACCTTGGAAAAGCAGAGGCTAGAGTACTATGGTTGCTCCAATTATCGTGCCAGAAAGATAAATTTTCACCATTATTGTTAATTTCCCAATAGATGTTTGTTTCAAACTAGTCCAGACCTTTGGTGATATTTCTCCAAGGAGCTTTGGCAGTACTAAACTTGCTGAGGGTAGGAATTTTCCAAAGTGTTATTTCACGATATTTGGCAGAGATGATTTTCCTCCAGAGGGCCAACGGTTCATTGAGATACCTCCATAGCCATTTGCAAAGGAGCGAAAAGTCAGTCTCATGTATCTTTGAAATCTCAAGGCCACCATTTGAATGAGAAGTAGTAATCTTATTCCAGTTAATTAAATGGCAACCTTTTTCTTTGCCAGAACCACTCCACAGAAAATCTCTCCAGTATTTTTCAATATTGTTTTGAATAACAACCGGAGCTTTGAAAACGGACAACTGATAGGTAGGCAAGCTAGATAAAGATGCGTTGATAAGAGTAAGTTTACCTCCTTTGGAGAGCTGAGAGTAGTTCCAGTTGTTGAGCTTCTTGTTTATTTTGTGTTCGACCTTCTCCCAAAAAGAACAAGAGTTTGGATTTCCTCCTAAAGGGAATCCAAGATAAATAATTGGAAGATGAGTGAAGAGAATGTCCCAGTTTTTGGCAACTTCCTTCACAAGGTCATTTGAGACATTTATGGGGCTGATGGTGGATTTGGAGAGATTTATGTTCAGCCCAGAGGCTTTTTCAAAAAGAGTTAAAGCCATTTTCAAGTTTTTCAGATATTCGTCATTGTCCTCGACAAAAAGGAGAATATCATCTGCGAAGAGAATATGAGTTAAGCTGCAATTGTTGTTGAAACTAACTCCCCTATCAAATTATTATTCTCAAGATGAGATAATAATCTACTTAAATAATCCACTGCAAGCACAAAAATGAAGAGGGAGATGGGATCCCCTTGATGGATACCCTCTGAGCTTGGATTCTATAGTGGGGTTTACCATTGATGAAGACAGAATACACAACATTGCTAATACAGGCTTTGATCCAGTTTCGCCATTTGAGAGGATAGTTTTTAACTTGGAGCATGTAGTTAATGAACCTCCAACTAATCACCTTGTTAAAAGCTTTCTCAATGTCCAGCTTGATACAAAACCTTTGGCTTTGCTAGCTTTCCAAAAATCAACAGCTTCATTGGCCATAAGAATGATATCAGTTATTTGACAGCTTTTGATAAAGGCTACTTGATTTTTTGATATTGAATCTGGAAGAGTAGGTTTCATTTTGTTAGTCAACGTTTTAGCAATGATCTTGTAAAGGAAAGTGGTGAGACTTATTGGTCTATAATCTTTAGACTTGTTGTTGTCATTCTTTTTGGGGATCAAAGCAATAAAGGTGTTGTTGGTATTTTTGTTAATTATCCCTTTGGAATGAAAATCCTCAAAGACTTTGATGAGATCGCTCTTAATCAAACTCCAAAAAGTTTTATACAGAAGCAGGGGAAAACCATCCGGGCCAGGAGCTTTATTGCTACTGTAGGAGAAGACTACGCTTTTGATTTCATCCTCATCAAAAGGTTGCAGAGGAAGGAATGGAAATAATTGTCTATAGGCATCCAGTTGAGATTTTCAATAAACAAATTGTTTTGATTTCCTCCATAAAAAAAAGTCTTAAAATATCTGTTAAAAGTATCTGCAATAGTTTCATTAGTTGTATGAGTGGTCCCAGACTCGTCTTTGATATCTGAGATAAAGCTTTTCTTTTGATTGAGTGAGCAAATACGGTGAAAGAAGCTGGTGTTTTCATTTCCATCTTTAACCCAAAGCTTTTTAGCTATCATAGTCAAACCTTGAGTTTCCTTGACTGAAATATTTAGAAGATCTGCTTTGAGGGATAAACGTCTCAGGTTGTCTTCATGGCTCATAATTTTTCTCTCTTCCTTAACCTCGATTGCATCAATTTCTTTAATGATCATATTTTTGTCTTTCCATTGAGTTCAATTTTTCAGACTGCCAAGATTCAATAAAATTAGCTAGCCTTTTGAGCCTCTGAATAAAGGTGAAACCCGAATGACCATCTACCTTGGAATTAACCCACCAGCAATCAAAATTTCTTTTAAAATCACCCTCCTTCAACAAAATAGAATTAAGTCTGAAGGGGGCAGGGCCCCAGCTAATATTTGCCGATTCAAGAACAATAGGGTGATGATCTGAAGTTATTTTGGGAAGGGATCTTGAATAATTGAAGTTGAAGGATTGCTCCCATTGAGAGTCGAGCGATGGCAAACTAAACATATGAGGAACTTTGCACGATAGCAAGAAAATGAATATTGATATGTATAAATTTCATGGCCATTATTACATTGCTTTGCTTTTTTCTCCCCTTCCCTACCTATGTGTTCTAGTCCCTTTGTTTGAAGCTTTCTAGTCCTTTTGGTTGAAGTTTTGGATGCAAATCCAAGATCGATCATGTGGAGATTCAAGATAGGTGATGGTAGAAATGATCCATACAACTATTCCATGATGGGAATTTGATCCAAATGCAGGAGCTCCTGAAGAGCAAGCCGAAATTGAACACTTACGCGAACATTTTACAAAAAATCGTCTAAAGGGTTTCCCAAGTGATGACTTTCTTTGGCGTCTCCAGGTTATGCCATTTTCAAGTTTTTAAGCATGAGAATAGGTACATTTAACTTTTATGGTTTCTTATGGACAATCTGGATTAAAAGAAACAAAAGAATCTTCAAAGACTGTTATCAAAGCCAATTTAAATTATGAGAAGATGCTTGCAATTATACAAGCCTGTGGACGTCAAAAGTGTGAAGTTTTTTGCAAAGTACTCACCTTCTGTAGTATCTCTAAATATCAACGCTTTGATGTAACATTTGGGCTTATCTCTAGCCCAAACTTTTGTATCCCGTTTGCTTAATGAATATATTTTAGGGTATGATGAGGGTGCTAAAAGGGTGCCCACCTAGTAGGGATCCTTGGGTGCACCTACTGACCTACATTGGTATCCTTTTCTAAAAAAACTTTTATGGTTCAAATTGATCATTTTTAAACTTTGTTAGAAGAATAATATAACCAAAAAATGAAAATACGTATTACTTCATACACTGAAAAGAATTGGAGGTCAATGAATTCACGTTTTCTCCTTAAGATAATTTTACTCACTCTAGTGCCTGAATTTCATGAGCAAGTTTGTCTCATAATAAAACAAATTAACTTTCTCATAGAAGCAGCACTCCATTCACAAGATCTAATGAATTATACTTTGTGAAAATAAAACCGAACTTGAACAAATTTACAAAAAAAAAATGTTTTATGAGAGAAAATGATGGTGAAAAAGTTCTTAAAAGCAATTTAAAGATGAAACGTATACACATTCAAATAGTTGCTTCTCTTCTTTTTAAGATGGTTATTTTCGAAAAGACATTCGTTCATCAAATCATGCAACTCTACATAAATGGTTTACAACCATTTATTTCAACGCAATTTAGAAAAATAGAGATTTTAAAAAGTTCTTATTCCTATTTTTTACATTAACTCGGCATTTTTTAAATTATTGTAAATAAAAAAAATCATATTTAATTAAATAATAAAAAGTATTTTCTCTCTCACTCTTTCTCACTTACCTCATAGTCCCCATTCCCGTCTTAAAATTTTTTATCTGTAATGTATATAAAAGAAAAAAAAATAGTCCGTTACGCACGAAAAGGAATACATAGCTCACTTTGATACTTTTAAGTTATTATATTACAATTATTTGTTATATGAAGTTGAATGGAAAAACAATAATTAATTCAAATGATATGGGTGCAGTTTCTCAGAGAGAAAAAATTCAAACAAAGTATACCACAAGAGAAAGTTGAAGATGGAGAAGGAATAAGTTATGAAAAGGCATCAAATGCAATGAGAAGAGGAGCTTATTTCCTAGCAGCCATACAAGCAAGTGATGGACATTGGCCTAATGAAACATCAGGCCCTCTATTTTAAATGTGCCCTATGCTAATTTGTATCTACATTATCGGTATAATGGACACAATATTGAGTCCTGAACCAAAGAAAGAAATGAACATAAAGTAAACCATATTCTCTTCTCATTTAAATTTAATTTCAAAGTATAGTGGTTGAATGCAAAACACTATACAAAAAAAATGTTCACTTTATCAAAGTGAATTTAGCTCAACTAGCATAAAACATGGATTACTGTCATTTCTCGTTTTCCATTGTACTGAAAAGAAGAAAAAAAAAAACTTCTAGCATATTATATAGAATTCTTTTAGAGGTTTAGATTATACATGTAGGTAGATGGACATAGAGTAAATAATTGATTAGTGTAAAAGTACTAATAATACTTTGCAGAATGAAGATGGCGGATGGGGGTTGCATGTAGGTGGTCACAGTAACATGTTCTGCACTACCTTCAATTACATATCTTTGGGTTTACTTGGGGAAGGACCTGAGGTTGAGGAACTTTCCAGATCCAGAAATTGGATACGACACTGTGGTGGTGTCACCTCGATACCTTCTTGGGGAAAGATATGGCTCTCGGTATAAATATCAATTTCATCTCTCCATATTGTTAAGTTTTTTTATTTTAATATCTATTTTATAAAATCTAATATTAGTTATAGTATTACAGGTACAGACTACTTCATTTATATACCAAATAGAATGTATATGAGTTGACATATATATACCAAAATATATCTATCCATACACAAATAACGGTAAAATCGTAAAAATAAAAAATTGGCAAGAAGTTTTGGTAGACTTCCTGATTTTTTCTGGATGGCTGAAGATGGTACGAAAATACAAAGTTTTGGTAGCCAATCTTGGGATGCTGCTTTTGCCATAGAAGCTCTACTTTCTTGTAATATCACACATAAAATTCCATCAATTCATCAAGAACTCTCAGGTAATTAAATATATGCTCATTAATTTTTGTAAATAATTCAGACAGTATTTTAATTTTTAGATTATTTAGAGAAAAAAAAAAGGTTTTCCAAAAGCATATTTTTGCATTTTAAATATTTTCTCGAAGGAACTCCCTTGATGACATTATTTTAAATAACAAAACGATATTTTATTTTGGTCGCTAGTCCCAATTTTTTATCACCAACCTCTAGTTGTTGGTCTCGATCAATCCCTAGTTTTTTTTAAGAGGATACGGTGATAGCAGCCAATCACCTAGGAGTATCTGCAAAGTGGATATCTTCAGTGACTAACCACTAATTTATTCATTATAGAGCAAAGTTACATGGTAAGAAAGGCCATTGCTAATTAAGCCTATAGTACCCTTTTAGTTTAACATAGCTCTATAATTTAAAGAGATGGTGCCCGGTCATAGTCTATACAAGATTTGTGTCTACTAGACCATAGGCCAATCAAGTTACCAACATCTTCCCACATGTTCACAGGCCAATCAAATCCCCAGTTAACAATGTGTGACCAAAGACTGGTGAACCATTGTGGAAGTAGTACTTTGTCCTTTTGGTCGCCGATAGCAGTTATCAGTGGACATTGGTGGCTGACGACAGTGTGTAGTGGTCTCCATGGTGGGAGTGAAAGTAGAAAGATTTAGAAGGCCGGGAAATCTCATTATTGTGAGAGGATATTTTGTTAATTTCATATATAATGAAATGTTGAGAGCGATGCACAATTTATAAATAAAAATTCTTTCACTAAAAGGATTTTTTTTTTCAGATGCATTTTTTACACTCATTTTGAGTAATTTTTATGTATTATGAAAATTTTGGAAGGTGTAGTCTCATAGTATGAAGATATTTTAGTAATTTTGAATCCCTATTTGAGAGGGATTCACAATCAAAACCTTTTAATAAAAAACATTCCAAGATTTGATTTGGATTTGGTTTGGTAACCATTTTATGGTTGAAAATGAAGCCTCTGAACACTATTTTCACCCCCAACATTTTTGCTTTGTTGTTTGCATTCTACCAATGGTTTAAAAGATCAATGAAAATTTGAAAACTAGAAAAGTAGCTTTAAAAAAATTTGTCTTTATTTAGAATTTGCTAAGAAATTTAATCATGAATGTATTTAAGAAAGATGTAAATCGTTGTAAGATATACTTTTTTTTAAAAAAAAAAAAAGATTCTTTTTCCAAATCCTTGTAGGATATGAAAAAAGAAATTTAAAAAAACAAAAACAAAAACGAAATAGTTAGTGAACAGGATTTGCATGTTTCACTCAAAATAACTTTCTTTTTCCTCCCATGCATTTGCTTTTTTTTTTTCCTGAAAATAATATCAAAATGGGTTAGTAGGTGCACCCAAGCATTTCCATGCACTGGGTGAGTACCCTTTTAACACATTCATCATCCCTCATATATATTTAATAAAGCATAGAGGATACAATGTTAAGATACAAAAAGGGTTAAAGATAAGCTCAAACAGAAAGAAAGATTAATTGAACACATTTATGATTAAGGAAATAACAACATGCATTTAATTAGCGATAATATTGCTTTTAGATGACCAGAATTCGGTGAGGTTACATATATCTTACCAGATGTTGAGAGTACTTGAGTAGCTATTATTAAAAATTCTCTTGTTTCTCTCCAGCCATAAAGACCAAATAACAGCCACACCAATTTTGGTTTTTGTATTGATGGAGCAAATATAATCACAGAGGCTTTTAAGGATTTGGAAAGATATCGTGATCCAGCCAAGAGAAGAGCCAATCCTGTTTCAAAAAAAACTTAGCAGTACGTAGGACATGAGAGAAAGATGATCAATAGTTTCACTATCAGCATTGCACATCACATACCAATTTGATTTGGATTGAGACAAAGTGATTTCAGTCTTTTTTTGAATCAAATCCATAGTAAGAACACAATTGTGTATCAAAGAACAAAGAAAGAACTTGCATTTTAATTAGGGACTTTTGACTTCCATAGGTGTTTGAATAAAGATGCATTATCACCAACATCAGAAATTGAATTATGTAAGGTAGCTTTAACAGACAAAATGGAGATCAAACCATTGGTATTTAATTTCCACACAGAAACATCGGAGCCGTTTTTTTATCATAAATATGAAGGTCTTTTTTATGGCGTTCCATTGATCTACCTCTCAGTAATTTTATTGATCTCTATCATTCCAAGCATTTCTTATCGATCCATTTTTTTTTCTTACATAGAGCATAGTGTCTTGGAATCTTGATCTTTAAGGAGATGTGGTTATCCCAATCACTATGCCTGAAAGATAGGTACCTACCATTCTTAATTTTCCAATCAACTTGTTCATTAAACCACTCAATATCTTTGCAAGTGAATCTCCATGTGACATTAAAGCTAGTGACACTTGCAAAAATGATAAAATAAGTTATAATAATTAAGTCCATAGCACACACACTTTATTATTTGCGAAAATGACAAGAACAAAGCTCAACCTACACATCAAGAGGTAAAATGTCACAAATGTCCTTGTTACTAATATACGTTTGATACACCTTATACAAGTCTGATACACCTAATACCCCTTGAAACACATGATACTTCCTGATACATCAGATACATTTGATTGATACACTTGACTGATACACTTGATGCATATGATATTCTTTGATACGTCAGATACCTTTTGATACACACCTAAAACACTTTGATACACATTGTAATACTCCTTGTTACACTTGATTCTTCTTGATACACTTGATACCCCTTAAGCATTGGTAGTTTGATACACTTAAAGACTTCACTTATAAGTTTGATATACTGCTAATAAATTTGTTATGCTTCATTGGTACACTCAATAAATTTGATACTTTTGATGTACATGATATGTTTGAGACACCCGATGCATTGCAGATACACTTAGTATTCTTCACTTATATATTTGATTGATTAAATACACTTGATATGCTTGAAGTCCTACTTATACACTTGATATACTATTGATATACACTTGTCAACTTGATTCATATACTTGGATAATGATTCACTTTACCAATATGCTTTAACAATATATTGTTGATATATTTGATAATGATACACTGAGTTACATCATTCATATACTTAATAATACTATAATGAACTGCATAAAATTTGATAAAACAAAAATCACGAAGTAAGTATATTAACCAACTAATACATATAATATAAGTATATCACAACACTGGTATACAAAACAGAGACAAAGTAAAACCAAAACAAAATCAATGTAAAAAAATAAAACAAAATCATTTGATATCAAATTCAACTCAAAATACAAATCGAATAAAGTAAAAAAAATCACAAATGAAGTTAAATTACTCCGATAAAAAAATCACAAACAAAATCATTTGCTATATTATATTTTAAAAATGCTACCCTATGTAATTTTCCTTAAAGCTATTGTATCTCCCTATGGTAGGAAGGCTGCCTTTGTACGATTTTGAGTACTTTGCATCAATAAGGATTCTTCATAAAGCTTTTGGCTCAAGATGATACCTCCCAATCCATTTGGTCTTTAATGCAAAGTTTGTGTTAGAATTTGAAGTAATTCCAAGACCTCCTTTTTCTCTAGGTGCAATGGCAATGGACCATTTGATAGGATTTAACTCTTTCTTTAAGGTTGCCATAGATGAAAAGATCGTCAAAGTTTTCTTTCCATAAAAAATCTCTCCAATATTTTCAATTCTCTTGCAAGAAGAGGTAGGGGCTTTGAAAGCCAATAGTTGGTAGGTAGGCAAGCTAGTTAAAGAGGAATTGATGAGAGTGAGTCATAAATGTTCTCTCAAAGCGAAAGGGATCTAGGCTTACCTCCAAGTGAAATTGTGTAGATATCCCCCAACTGTTTGCAACAAGATTTGATCTCTCTTTAGCAACTTTAATAGTGGCGACTGTAGATTTTGACAAGTTATTATTGAGGTCTGCAGAATTTTAAAAAAGATGAATAGCAAATTGAAGATTTTTTATGGAATTATCATTGCCCCCCACAAAATGTAGAATGTCAGATGCAAAAAGAAGACGAGTAAGATTGGTATTAGATCCAGCTCAAATAATCCATAGCAATGACAAAAATGAAGGGGGAGATAAGGTCTCCCTGTCTAATATAATGCCTCTATTTGGCTAGATTCTCCCCTGAAGTTTACCATTAATAAGCACCGAGTATTAAATTGTAGAAATACAGAACTGATGCAATCCTTCCATTTTTTCGGGAAGTTTTTCTTCATAAGCATAATGAACTTTCAATTTACTTTGTCAAAAGCCTTCTCAATGTCCACCTTGAACACAAAGCCTTTAATCTTTTTGGTCTTCCAGTAATCAATGGCTTCATTGGCAAGAGGATGACATCAGTGATTTGTCTCCCATTAACAAAATCCATCTGATTTTCCACAATAATATTTGGCAGTACTGCTTTAATTTCAGTCTTGTGGCCATAGTTTTGGCAAAATCTCCTCACATGCATTTCTTAAGTACTCATTTTGAGCCATATTTGCCAATGACCTTTATCATAATTAAACCCTTGAAAAAGTCAATCCAAACATAGGAATTGCCTTGTGCCTTACCCAGACTTATAAGTTATAGGGGCTCTTGCAAAAGTAACAAAACAATTTATAATAATAAGGTTCATGTCACTATATTTTCTAAATTGCAAAAGTAGGAAATTTAAAAGTTGATAACCCTATAATTATCGTCTGATCGCTCTCCGATAGTCCTATGATTACTGTCTGATAGTCATCTAATATCACTAATTTTAATTTACCATATTCGTAATATGCAAAAAAATAAGTGTCGTGAGCTATTTTTTTCTAAATGTTTTTATCATTTTGATGCAATTTTCCTAAGCTATATGTTGTGTGACATTGTAAGTTAGAAACAATCCTTCAGGTGGCTATAAAAGTATGTTCAGTCATAGGTATAAAGGATCTTGGACCTTTTCAGAATGTGATCATGGATGGCAAATTTTTGATAGCACTGCTGAGAACTTAAAGGTGTGGCTTCAAATTTTATTTAATTCATTATTTTTCACATTAATGCAGGCCTAGCTAATGACTATTAACAATAGTTAATGAAAACTTGTAAAAAATTTCTAGTGTTGCCTACTTCTCTCCTTGCTACCACCTGAAATAGTTGGCAAAAAAATGAAACCCGGATGTCTCTACGATGCTTTTAATGTCATCCTAAACCTGCAAAGCAAAAATGGGGTCTACCACCCTGGGAACCAGCATCAAGTTACTACTGGATGGGGGTATATAAAAAAGAAAAATATATTTGATGCATCGATCGATCCCGGGAGCAAACACTCACTTTATTAATAACTCATGGTCCAACAATAGTTTGACACCTTAAAAAACTTTCCCTTTTTCTTTTTATTTTAACATTTGCATTTAAAAATTGGTAAACAAATGTTGTTTTAACCCCTTCCTCATCCTTTAATATTATAGCATATATTGTTAAAAGAGACAACCCTAACTAAGTCTAGAAGTTTTCTTTCAAGTGTATCTACAATATGTCTTAAATGCATAGATATTATAAGTATTTTAGAATTATGATCGATGCATTATATAAAATCTAAATAAATAAATAACAAAAAAAAAGTAGAATCTAGAAATATCCTAACATTTCTTCGGTTCCAAGTTCAAATTCTAGAAATTCCTTTAGGTACTCATAGAAATATGTCTAAGAAAGTCTAGAACAATAATCTTTTTCGTTCGGGCTCAAAAGATCTCTCATCTATAAATAGGAATGCCTCTATCTATATGCTAATAGAAAAGCTAAAGATAAAGTTAGACAAACTAAGAGTGAAGAAAAAGCTGTGAGCAAGTATTAAGAAAACAAAAAGTCCTCTTTAAGAAAGTGTTCATAGTGAAGACATTTGGGTGTGATAAAGGTGTCAAACTAGTCAAAATATTTAGAAAATATTTTGGTGTACTTATTGATCCCTAGATACTAATTTCTTCTTTTTTTAAAAAACAAAAAAAATAGGTGTACATAAACTTTCTTCAAAATCTATATTGTCTATCTTTAAACTCATTCTACCTTGTGCTTAATTAGTGGCTGAATCCAGTGGAATTTCTTGAAGACCTAATCATCGACCACGAGTATGATTTTTTATTATACAAAATTAAATTATAATTTTTTAATTTTATTTTATTAAACCTAATTAAGTTAATTAGTATTATTCTTAATTTATGAATATTCTTTGCAGACATGTGGAGTGCACTTCATTCTGCATTACAAGCCATACTTTTATTTAGGAAACAATACCCATCACATAGAAAGGAAGAGATCAATAATTTTATCAACAAGGCTATTCGATTTCTTCTGGACACACAATTGCCTGATGGTTCTTGGTAACCCTATTTATTATTACATATTTTAAGTATTGGTATTTTTATATAAATTACCCATAAGTTTCATTTCAAATCTCTCGCTTCACTTAATTTTATTTTGAAAACAATGAAGAACATCCTACTTCGCAAGCCTAGCATGTGGAAACATTATTTTATTAGATTAGTTGATCACGAGTACAGAGGAAGAGTGTGAACGTGAGGGAGTGATGAAAACAAAACATTATGCAACTCGAAAAAAAAAAGTAATACAGTTTTGTTTTCAAAATCTAGGTCAAAAGAAATTTGGATTTGAGTAATCCGTATATAAAGCAGTTATATAAGGTAGGACTTTCATGCATTGTGTGTGTGGATGGAGCCTTCCAGTTTTACCAATCGAGAATTCTAGATGCAAGTATCATATATGTAGAACATATCACATGATAATTTAGCACTAATGTTTTTATAAATGAATTAATATCATTGTGTTTCTCTCCATGCAGTGGCATATATCATTGTGCATAGGCACTTTGGTTCCAACATAGATTCTGTAAGCTTTTTTTTCCTGCCATCTGTTTGCGTTTATGCTCTATCTCTACTTGCAGTTAATTCATCGTGTTTATATCGATATTTTATTTACTTTTTTAGAAGTATTCTCTTATTTTTTCCTCAATAAAGGTGGTTGTTCTTATTAAAAATGGAAGGCACAAACACACAGTGACTTTTTACGATTATAGCTCTTGTGTAGTCATAGGAAATAGTTGCTTTACTTATTCAGATATGTAGTAAAAATTCATAATTTGCACAGGAAATAATTAGTGTCATAGCATAACTTGAGGGTGATAGACAGCCTCTTGCAACACGGCTATGACAACAAAAACCAAGGAAAATTACTTGAAGGAAAGGTAACAATTTTTTTTCCTCCAAATTTATTTTGTGCTTGATTTTATTGTTGGTCTATTGAGCTTAAAAAAAAATACAAGTATCATTTCAAATAATGCAATTGATTATTTTCTGTAGATGTCATTCACTTCTTACTAATTATTTTATCTTCATGTTTCAAAACATTGAGGCACATTCTTCATATGCATTCTAGTTAATTCCACAACATAATTACAAGCTTGATGTTCATTCTCTGAATGTCTGACATCCTAGGGAGGTCGTATGACAACCTTTTATAGATTCTTGTACTGGCTTTGGTTAACTCCCTTAAAATTTTGACGTCTAAGCTAAAAATTATTGAGCTCCAGACACAAGTTTTTCACCTGCCAAGAAGCACAAACGGTTGTAGTTGGAACTTTCTCTGGTTATGCAACTTCTTAGGTGTTTCTCCTTCAATTAAAAAATACATACTAGTATGATTTTCCAGTCTCATTTTTTGATAATTTTTTTATTGATTTTATAATGTGTTGATCATTCAAACAGAATAGGAGAGAAGACATGCACTGTTCTAGAGTTGGCGCACTTCAAGCGCCATAAAAGGAAAGCACTGAAGAAAAACATTTGGAAAATCAGTTAATTATTCTTTTCATAAGCTTGAAGAAAACCATCCTCCAGGGAAGCACTCAAGTAAAAGGATCCCCAAAATTATTGGTACTGCTGCGAACATTGTCAGTTCAACAAAAACTAAGAAGGTAAACTCCATTTATGTCTTCATTGCATTATGATGTATAAATTCTTGAATATCTAGCAAAGAGGGAGTTCCGAAAATCATGTTTTGCCAGTAATATTTCAACTTTAGTTGCTGACATTTAATTTTCTGGAATCTGACATGTAGCCTTATAATAATTTTCTCAATTTTGGAAATCTCTACTTGCCAAAAATTGCCTCTAAAAAGCTTTAACTTTTAATGCAGCTCAAAATCCTACTTTCTCTAGGCAACAAGCTAAGACTTTGAATGAAACATTCATAAATCGTTCCTTTTCTTAGTACCACAAATGAGAGGAATGGAGATTTGAACCTGAACCTATATTACTTAAACTACTAATATGACGCACGTGTTAGGTAAGAAAATTAGTTTAATATACGAGATTGAAAGTTCTTAAAGATGGTATGTGTAGTTCTTAACAAATGGTACAAAAAACTTTTCAAAATCCTAATGATGAGACTATGGTTTTGGATGTTTGTTGCTTAATGTGCTTTGGTCTTTGTATGCTTCTTAGATTTCAGCTTTTGATTGCTATGG
>JBBPDI010000002.1:12049374-12060700 GCA_037974545.1 Cucumis variabilis
ACATCAAGATGACCTTGAAATTCTCTGTTTTCAGCAAGTGCTGGAGAACCAGATATTTGTTTACATGAGCATGCATCATTTGAGCAGGGGTATAAATTCATAAAGATCGCCTTGAAACACTTGATAATTCCTTCGCGGAATTCTTCTGATGCCTCGAGGGGAGATAACAAAGCTCCGCATGTTAACTTTTTCAGCACTACAACCATCTGCATTATCACGTCAACATAATTAGGTGAAACAATAAATTCAGAAAAAGGACTATTGAAACGTCTTTAAAGCCTTGAAGGTTATTCACAGATCGACAAAATACATCACAAAGAGGCCAAATAAACCTATAATTCTTTTATTTACTTTCTATGAAAGCCTGAAATTAACCGATGCGATGGAAGAAAAGCTTAAATGCTTCTTTGCAATAACTTTCCCCAAGTAGGGACGACACACCCCGCCGCCCATATGGTAAAATTTCTGTCTGCATGGGGAAATTTATATCTTCTAAGGACGACAGCTATTAACATTTAACACAACCCTGAGTCAAAAGCAGGGGATCTAAGAGACAAACAAGAACCTACTTAACCCTTGTCATAAGTCGACTAAGTCCATAAATAATAAATCTACTAACCTTATAAAACCCCTACATGTCATAAGTCAACTATGCTTTTAAATATAAATCTCAACCCCAGCACCATAAAAAATAAAACAAAATTATACCAATAAGATATTAGATACTACAGTTCCATGGGCATATTTGGGAGGAAGAAAGATGGAGTAAATAGAAATGAAAAGAAAATCAAATTTCCTCAAGGGCTGCTTCACAGAAAGTATTTTAGTGAATAGTAATATATTTAGTTGAGTTTAGTATTTGAAATTCATTAGAGTGTGGCAAGGAACAAGCATAACTCTAAGAACGGTCCCCTGCACTACAAGGATAATACACATCTGAGAAATGAAAGTTAACGAATGAAGCACATCTCAAGTCTAATGTTATATTCAAATAAGACCACCTGCTCCATGGATCCTAAACGACACTTCTTCAGGAGTTCTTCGAGACACTGAAGCACACCTTCTGCTACACTGTCACTCACTCTATGAGGCAGTTCATGACTAACAGACATCATATTGTTTTCTCCAGAATCAACCTTCTGCTGAGATCTATCCACAACAGCTGCATCCAATAGCAGCAGTAGCGGGAACAGCACATAACTGAAAACAGAAAAAACTAAACTATCAGGTAGGGTCGCATGAAAGTTCAGATGCACTGACATTACAAAAAGTTTACAGAAGTAGATAATGTTTTTCTTACATGCTTTAATTTCTTAATGCATATGAAGAGACATAGTAAAGTTTTGAGAAACTCGCTTCATAACCGAAAAATATTTAAATGAATAAAATAAAATTCATTGACATCGTATTGATCATCTTTTTAACCCAGTTTTCCAATGCCCTTCCAAAACTTTTCCAAGTTTTCCATGAAATTGATTGAAAAGCAATGAAATCCAGTCGATCACAATTATGATTCAGAGGCTAAAATATATTCTTCGTCCCTGAATTATAACTATATTTTTCAAGTAAATTCCTAAATCAGTTATAGAGGAATGCTTAATTGTGTGAATGTTGAGAGTTCGAATGGAAAACGCAAGTGGATCAACATATGTAGCAAACGAGCAGGTAAAGATGTATAACATATAGAGTATTCCACGAGGTAAGAGAAACTTACTCAAAGCAATGTTGCAGAGAAATTGTGGGTGTTTTTCGAAGCAGTTCGAACAATGAATGAATAGAGGAGGAGCGTTTCTTGGGGCATTGGAGAAGCTGTAGCAGATCCAAGCAATATGTTTTGAGCTCTACGAACACTCCACTTCTCTGAAATCCTTCATTCTCTTCTTCCAGTTTTTCTTCCTCGCTTAAATAATTTGTATCAGCCATCTCCATCTTCAACAGCTCGGGAGAAACAGAAGAAAAACTCTACTTACAAACAAGAACAACCGTGAAACCCAAACAATCAGAACAGTTATTAGCGATCAGTTGATAGGAATTCGTATGAACGTGAGGAGGTGGATATCGTAAAACCTCTCTAGAGAGCACGAGAAGACCCGCTATTATTTACGACGCTTGCTTTTTTTTTTTTTTTTCCCTTTTTCCCATCTGCCATCGAACTAAGGGTGGTGACGAACTTTGAATCTTGGGCTGGGCTAAAGAGGATAGCGATGGACCCTAAGCTTTTGCTACACCCCACCCTTCGGGCCTTTCTTTCTTTGATTGGATCATGAATTGTGATTCTATCGATGTTTATCCTTTCCAACCATTATTGCTCAAAATATTAGGATACATAGTAGAATGCAAAAACTATTACCAATAGAAGAAATATATTATTGATAGTCTTGTTTCTACAATATCGCATTTGTCACTGGTATTCAATCTTGGGTAGATTCTATTAATGGTATGAAGTATTTGTTTAATATTTTTAATATCAAATTTTATTTTTAATATCCAAATTCACCTTCTTCTGAAATTGGAAGAGTGAAATGCAGTTCACACTTTCTTCTATGTTTAGTAAAGAACATGGATGCTTCTCTCACACTTTTTTAATTTGGCTTTTTCACTTGAAATTTGATTGAACATCTTTCGTTTTTCTCTTCTTTCTCCAATAGAAGAGTTGTTTTCATTCGAGCGTACAAGTAATTAGCTATCTTAAAAGATTTGTATCTTCATAGTGATGTGTTAAATAACTTAGTGTAGTGAGGGCACATCTTCTCTATGGACAAAGTCATTGGTGTGCCTCAATCCATGAAGTTTTTATTTTTCAATTGCCAATTTAATTGTTGTTAATTTAATTACATAAACTTTTATCTCTATTCTTTGCAAGGTATAACTTTCCAACAGTATCAATCGATAGGCTATATCAATATGATTTATAATCATAGGACGTGTATTTGAACTCTATCAACAACAGAAAATTATAAATTTCACATATATCATAGAATTGTACCACACGTGGAAAGTTACTTATAGTAATTGAATTATATACTTCAGCTGTGCTGTAGTTCTCATGGTTGTTTTGAAATTTAAATTGCACGAAGTTACGCATTTCTATTTTGTTGAGTATCAATGAAAATGAGGTGGAAGACAGACGAGAAAATGGAGAAAGAAAAAGATCAGAAACATTTGCTTCAAATCTATTAGTGGTGGAAAATATTTAATATAGCTAGTTAGCTGTGCACCATGCAGCTTTCAAATCTCTACGCAATTAACTTATTGAGCATTAGTCATAGAAAGAGCAAATTTTCTGTTAACACTAAGAAAAATCAGAATTCATTACTGTCATTTAGTCATTGATTTATATATAGGGGATTAGGAGATTAACAATTATTTAGCCAATAAGCTAAAGTTTTTTGTCAACATGCCATATTACTACATAAAAAAGTGGCAAAAGCTTAGTAGAAATTTTAATAAGAAGGCCAAAATTTGATATTGTTTTTATGGAAGTTAAAAGGTGGCATAGCTAGGTATTTTAGTAGGAAGACTAATTTATTATTGTTTTCATAAAAGTTCAAGATGATCACATGTCAGTTTTAACACTTTAAGTGGGAAGATGTAAGATGATCGGAATTACTAAGAATAAAAAAAGTGTTAGAAAGTGTACTGAGGACCGAACAAAATGAGATCGTAAAGTGTGTAAACGATGAAAAATAAGGTTTAAATTGTCGAAATGAAATAATAAATTTAGTATTATAATTTGGATTCAAAAATCTCAATCCAAGTATAAAGTTTGGATTACATTACATTGCATTTCAATTCGATCCAATTACAGATGTTCATGTTAAAGAAATTTATACAAAAGAAAAAACACTCACTTGAAGGAAGGAAACTTTTATTAAGAAAATTTATAAAACGATAGATACTTTTAGATTTGTTGTGGGTCTGTCTTCATAATTCAATAAAATATTTGTTCAGAAGATTTTTTCTCAATGCCTCTATGTTTGAAGTTATCATTTTATTAAAAGAATATTTGTTGTATCAAAAATATTCTTTTAATTAATTATCCTATCTCAAAGACATTATTATACTACAAGAAACCGGAACTTTCCCGAAGCAGTCATACACGTCGGAAAATAGGACGTTGATAGAAACGGGCCTTTCCCGATGTATATATATACACGTCGGGGGAAGGGATTTTTCCCGACGCAGCAACATGTGCGTCGGCAGTGGCCGGGATGGGGTTGAGGATTTCCTGACGCACGTGGCACAACGTCAGGAAATGGTTCCCTTTTCCCGACGTCGAAGACGTGGCGTAGGAAGAGGGTGGACAATGAATTGTACTGTTTGGACTTTCGCCGACGTCGTGCTAGGTGCATCGGGAATAAGGTTCCTATTCTTGACGTTTCACTAATGGCATCGGGAATAACACCCTATTCCCGATGTTTTCGTTGGACGTTGAGAGTTCGTTCATCTTTTTAATCCATACTTCACAGAATAGAAACAGAAAAGAAAAGAAAACTGAGAGAGGGAGAGGGAGACCAAGAGGGTCGAAAAGGAGAGAGATCCACGCTGCCACTCGCCGTTGTCCTTGTCCTACCATTCATCGTCGTCGTCTCCACCGTCACTATTCATTCCAGTAAGTGGTTTAGTTTACATATTGTTTTGTTTTAGTATTTAGATTTCAAATTAGTTTTAGGTTTTAGATTTCAAATTAGTTTTAGGTTTTAGGTTTTAGATTTCAAATTCGTTTTAGTATTTAGATTTTGAATTAGTTGTAGGTTTTAGTATTATATTTGAATTTGAAGTGTTGTTAGGATTTTTGAATTAGTTGTAGGTTTTAAGAATTAGAATTAGAATTTGAAGTGTTGAAGTTAAGATTGAAGTGTTAATGAAGTTGAGATTGAAGTGTTGAAGTTGATATTAAAGTGTCATTGAATTTGAGATTGAAGTGTTGAAGTTGAGGTGGAAGGTATTTTTTTTAAAAAAAAAATAGAGGAACTCCCAATGCACATGTGCGTCGAGAGTTCCTCTATTTGTGCGTCGGGAGTTCCTCAACTTTTTCCCGATGCTAAATTTATAGCATCTTTGACGTTCATACAACGTCGGGAGATATTTAGGAACTCCCGATGGATATTCATGCGTCAAAAAAGGTTTTCCCGACGCTTTTTATATATCTCCCGACGATTTTGTGCGTCGGGAAAGCTCTCTTTTCTTGTAGTGATTAAGGAAAGATTTTGAGAATCTTATATTACATTTATTTGTGCAATAAGGGAGGATCTTTGGTCAATATATATAATTATCGTCTTTTGGCTTTGGGTGTGCGTGAAAAAAAATCTTAATATTGTGTTACTATGAAAAACTTGTATAGCAAGAAAATAAGAAGTATCAAGTAAGTAATCAATGTTTTGATTGGAATAGTTCTATAATGTTCTACGAAGAACATCTATCTCAACATTAGCATGAAGATTGAATGTTTCATTGCAATGAAGAAGTATTACACCTTAATCAGATGATTGATGAGATACTTAATTAAGGGGGAGATCTTCGTCAACAATTCTTTAATAAGATGATTGATGAGATAAATGATTAAGGGGGAGATTTTTATCTAAACTATCTTTAAATTATAGTAGTGATAGATTTACTTTCATTAAAATTGTATCACTTAGGGTATGTTTGGGGTGGGGAATATCAAAGATTAAGATTGAGTCAAAAGTCGAATCCTCGTTTGGGCCTCAGTTTACCATAAGTGAGGATTAGGGTTATCCTAATCCCTCATATTCCATCTCTTTCCCTCTATAATAACCCTTCCCATAACCCCCCCTAAACCCTTCATCTATCCAGCCGTAATCCCCTAATTTCCTCTGTAATCTCTCCTTTATTTCGTCGGATTTCCTTCTCCATTACAATTTATTATTCGTCCTTTTCCATTCCATTTTCATTTTCTCTTTCTAAAATACATAGTTGAATGAGTTTTTCCATTTTTTTCTCTTTGAATCTACACCCAAATTGTGTATTTTCCCACAAATGATCATCATTTCGTTTCCGTTCCTGATTTCTTTTCCCCTTCGTTGAAACCAAACTTCTCTTTTGCTAACGGCTATATTTGCACGTTGCCTCCAATATGGAAAAGTTTTGTCTTTGTCGTTTTGTTGATGGGTAGTCACTCACGTGCATTGCCTCCAAAACCAAATCCATCCTCACTATGTTTCAATTAAGGGCTTTGCTGAAACAGATTAATGTTGGACTCTCTCTTGTCGCTTCGATGATGCCTTGTCGCTCTAATTTTGACATTATCACGCTTTCGTTTCCACCTAACGGTGCATCAAGTGACAGATGCTACACCCAAGTACCATGTGTTGAACGAAATAATCCGATAAGGCCATCGACGGAGCATGGTAGGGGTGGCCGCTCCTTTGGAAAGGTATGTGTAGCTGATGATGAACACGAAAATAATTTGTACCTACTCTGATTCCTTCTTTCAAATTTGCATTAATCTTTGTGGTATTGGTGCTTCCTTTTTTCACATTTGCATTAATCTTCTCATCTCTTATACTTCTTATTCTATTTTCATATAATTTTTTAGCAATACCTATTCGTTTTCTAAGTCCTTTGAATACTGTTTTCATACCTACTTTGTTCATTTTAATGTATAGCCTTTGATTTAGACCCCCTTCACCAAATATTTGATGGACTTCAAATTGGTTTCACTAAAGCACCTAAGGTGTTTTTTGATTGCTTGTTCATATTTTACTTCGATGTATACAATTTGAAAGGGAAAAAGACGTTTATGTTGTCACCCCCTCAATTTGTAATGGATCTTTACTTCTGAACTATACTTTCTAATGGTTTTTTTACGTTTTTTTCTGATTCATTATTTTTTGTAATAGCCTTTGTTTGTTCTGATTTATTATTTTTTCACATACCCCCTCTGTTTATTATGATTTCTTACTTTTTCACATACCTCTCTGCTTAGGTTCAAAGTTTCATGTTCATTGTCCGTTTTATGAATTGGTAGAATATTGTTTCCATATACTTTTATCCCTCTATTTAGTTTATATGTTTCAACATTATGTTGTTCTTTTAAGCCGTGTGTATGATGAAGAAACTCTCCATACACATGGTACGTGTATTTGCTTGTTTTACCTTTAATTTTGATGACATTGTTTCGACTACAAATTTAAGTGCAACGTCATTCTTCGTGAACGCCTTTGCACGAATTTCTTTACACTAAGGCTACTTCTTTTTCCTTACATTACTTTTCTATGCTTATGTATTTAATCATACGATGTTATGACAAAATATCGTGTAAGGCAATGGTACGTTTAACAACTTTTGATTCTTTATTAACATTTCTAATTTTCAAATTTTGTTCATAGAGTCATTTCTAATTTATGTTTATTAATATTTTCAGGATGTTCTAGTTAAACAAATCATTCACGAGGTACTACAGTTTTAAACGTGTAATTTTGGCGTATATATAATTTTTTGTTTATGCATTGTTGTAATATGTTCCTTACAACTCTAGCACAATTATAAGGTTTTTTTTAAAAGATTTAGAGAAAAGACGTAAATTGAATACGAAATTTCACAAATGTCCTAAATTAAAATTTATTTTCTTAATAAGGAAAGATGATAATTTTTTGACAATACTAATCTTACAATCATTATTAATTAGATATCATATTCATAATAATATTTGAATGATTTCCTTATTGAAAATGAATTCAATTTATTATTATTTCCATAACTTCCTTACTTTAATGTGTATAGTTAATATGATAATAATTTGAAAGTATTTTTTCAATTAAGTATAAAACAAAATCTATTCTATTATGGAAAATTATTGAATTTCATTATAACCGTGAACCATCATCTTCTTTCCATCACCAAATTTTATCCAATTTTCAACCGTCGTCGGCAACCATTCTTCTCCATCACGTTAAGCTAATAACATTTCATTCATAAATTTCTAATTTTCCACAGTACGTAATTGTCGCTGGCAACCCTTCAACATCCTTCACATTAACCTTCCTTATTTCCATAGATTTCATAGTATTCAATATCGTTGATCATCTTCTTTTCATTCTTGGTTGGAGTTTTATTTTATCCTTTTGTTGTCAATAAACTTTCAGTTAGTATTCTTTTTCAATTATTCCAATTATTATACGTTACATTAATTACAAGAACACATATATAGTACACATATTAGACAGTAAGTCATTTGCTGTTTGATACCGGTAAATTTTTATTATTATACCGTAACTACATAATTAAAATAGTAGTAAACTATAATATACAGTGATAGTATATCATCGACTTATATATAGTTTAATTTAACGATATACCCGTAAGTTGTTATAATCGTTTTCTGATGTGATTTATTATATATATACCACATAGTATTTACAATTATACTAGTTTTATAATATTCCCACAAAATATAATAGTTTGTATATGTGATTTATTATATATATATATATATATATATATATATATATATCACATCTTATTTACGTTTATACTAGTTTTGTAATATTACCGCAAAATATAATATATTGTATATGTGATTTATTATATATATACCACATCTTATTTACATTTATATTAGTTTTTTAAATTACCCATAAGATATAATAATTTTATTTGATGTTTTATTATAGATATATCATATCTTATTACAATTATACTATTTAATAACATATAGTTGTAATATTTTTGTGTCAGAATGTCCAGTATTGCAGTTTTTGTCTAATATCTTGAATATATATATGTGTGTAATATACCTAATGTACCGTATGTATTGAATATATACAACCTAACCTCGAAATTTCTTCCCAGTTTCCGTAGGAAAAGTAATGAAAGTCACCTCTTTCAAGCCCGAAACCTCAGTAATCCTTAGAACCTACCACATTCTAAATTACAGTTTCTTTGCCTAATAATCTGAATATCTTCAATATACCTAGTATACCTAATGTATTATTTAACAAAACTAACATTGAAATTTCTTCAAAGTTTCGAGCGATATTTCTTCACAGTGGTCGACTGTCGAAGGTCTTCTTCGTCTTCAAACTTTCTGTCGTTAAATCTCTCCCTATCGTTTTTGTCTTCACAAGTAAAATGGATTAAAGCTTTCCAATGCTTTCCAATGCTTTCCACAACCCACGATTCATTCCTTTTTTTAAAAAAAAAAAATATAATAAAGTAATCCAATATTATAAAATGGACAAAGAAGTAATTTGGGCTCTATATTTGTGAAATATATTGGCCCATTTAGGCCTTTTGTGAAAATTATTAGAAAGTTAGGTCTTTCATGTAATATCATATAGTAATTTAGGCTATATGAGTTAAAGACCCTTTTTTTTCGTTTAGTACTATAATGACTATTTCTCAAATTTTTATCTCATTCGTAATTTTACACTTTTTAATTGTCAAGTGTTTTTTTTATCATCGCATAAGTATGGGGTAAATTGCTATAAGATACAAATCGCCAATTTCATTATTTTCGGTATTTAAATTTCATAAGTTGCTTTATTTGTATGGAAAATTTTAAAAGTATATGTACTTAAGAAAATAACAATGTTTTCATATCATATCTTATCTCTAAATCCAACACTTCAAATTTTTGTAAACATCATATTTGGAAAATTCGAATAATTTTTTGATTTTGTCACGAATTTCATGTTGAATCATAATTTTTTTTTAAAAAAAGTTTTTTAATCAATAAAACGGTAAAATGTCAATATAGGTCTAAGACACAGATTATGTTAGTGCAATAAAAGAAACTTTATAAGAAAAAATCTTACTACACACACATGCATTACCACGATATAGATTATAAAAATGTATAACTAGTTCAATAGTATAACGTATAGGTTTTACAAACTTTTCTTTCCTAAGGTATTTAAGGGAACCCCAAATGAACCACCCAACCACATTGTATCTTTATTACGATCTTTTTTTAAAGGAGGCTTCGAAAAATTTACATAGGAAATTATGGTTTGAATAAATTTTCAAGATCCATAAACCAAAATTCAAAGTATGTGATTAGGTTAACCAATTTCGTTTTTAACTCTTTTGTAAGCTTTTTGTTCACACAAAGTGTCGATCTAGAATTTCTAATAGACGAACACGAATTTGCATCTCTACCAATGTGTTCATAACATCCCAACGTCAATTACTACTAATGGCACTAATATGTTTGAGTTCATTTCATAATATGGTTTATTGTAATCACATATATTAATATTGTTTATTTAAATATATATAATTTATTATAAATATATATATTGATATTGTTTATTTTATAAAAAGAAAATATCACAAATTCATTAACGTAATTCTCCCTCCAAACACATATTATCATAATATTAAACTCATAATCTTGCCTCCAAACACATGTTATAATAACACTACAATCATAACTCTTCTTCAAACACATATTATAATAATACTACAATAATAATCCTTACCTCAAACACATATTATCATAACACTACTCTCATAATCTCTCCCCCAAACATATACTATCCTAACACTATCATTCATATTCCTTCTCTCAAACACATATTATCATATTACTATCAATAATAATCATTCATCCAAACACATATATGAACATTAGGATTATCATAATCCTTTTCTCCCATAACTCTTTTCCTCCCTTAAACACACTCTTAAAGTATAGAGTGAAAAAATTGAGTTTGTAAACCCTATACTTAACATCATAAGATTGCACTTATGATTTATATCTCAAAATAATAAAATCTCTTATCTCGAGTCGAAGACCCCCTAGTCGTAGATTTAGTGTCATCGAATTGGGTTACCAATGTCTAGTGTTTCTACTGTCTTTATTTACCTGTACTGTTAGATGTTCCTACTATTATTAACTGAGGGTTCATCCTACTTGCAGTGTTAGTTGTTCCTTACTTTCACTCAAAGGTTCTCTCTAACTCTCTTACTTTCTTTCTCTCTTTTTTGCTTACTTTGCTTGGTTGAGAAAATGAAGAAACAACCTCTATTTATATGTGTAGGATCCTCACTGCGCCCAAGCAAATAGATTTATCTAGAAATCTAACTATTCTAGATATTTTATAGTTTATCCTCGTCTCAAGAAACTCACTAGAATTCCTTAACTCAAATAAAAGCTAAAATATTTCTAGATCTTTTTTTTATATTTATTTACATCATATCCACTGTAATTCTAGAGAAATATAATTTACATATTTACGTCATATCGAAAATACTCAAATAAACTTTTAAAATAGTTAGGGTGCGTTTGGGGTAAGGGTTGAGTTATGGAGGGTTAGGGTTATGATAAAACTAGTGTTATGATAAAACTAGTTTTATAATA
>JBBPDI010000002.1:12067077-12085086 GCA_037974545.1 Cucumis variabilis
TCCAATCTATTTGATTTTAGGCCAAATAATTAATTGACAATGCTAACACATAAAAATAAGTTTTGATAATACAATATATTATTTCATGTCACTTCATGGTTCCTAATTCAATTTATTTTATTTCCCGACTGTTCAAACACCACACCCTCCAAATCTGCACATAGTACCTCATAGTACAAACATGAAACCCAACATTGTTACGAGCAATTTAGATATACTTTCCACTCAATTTACATTTACACTATGTTTATAACAACAGCAACAATAGTACTAAAATTTACGCATTTACTCGAATATTTATTCATTCTTGAATACATTATATTCCGCCGAAGTCAAAAGATAATCTAATTTATATTATTTAAAAAATGAAAAGCAAACGTTGGATCTTCATTATTAAAAAAAATAATAAATAAATTTGTTTCTATTTAAAACGTTTATGCCAAAAAGTATTATATATATATAATGTGGGTTAGGGAAAAAAATAGAAGAGAAAGAGGTTGCGTCATGTAAAGTGGTTTGGTTTTAGGTATTAAATGTTGCATTCAAAACGTTTTTATGGGTGTGTATTAAATGCCCATCGACTCTTCTATGGTCCGCTGTACTAAATCCAAATCAATTATTAAACCAAAATGACGACATTATAATAAAACAAAACGCATTTAATTCTCTTAATTTTGAAATCTAAATTATAAACAAAAGCAGGCAGAGGAAGCTTTCATTTACTACAAAATAAAATGTATTATGTTTTATGACTTTCAACCGTAGCAAAATTAAGGATTAGATTGAAAAAGGAGTCGTAATTCATGCGTTTGAACAAAAACCGAGTTTTTCTCTTTAATGAATTCTCTTGGCTTCATAAAGAAGAGTTTCGAGGGACAACTTATTATTTCATACTTTTATTTGATTTTTTTAATTTTTAAAATTTAAAATAATGACTAGAGTTTATTGCATTATATATCTAACTAACGTTTTAAATTTATTTAACATAATTATGTATATGAATGAGTGTAAAATTTGTGGAGGTTTGATTTATATTTTTGTTTGTAAGGAGGAGAGAGAGAGGGGGGGAGGGAGAAAGGGATTGTTTTGTTTGGAAAATAGGAAGGGGGGCATTAATGAAGGAGTTTTGAATGCTTGGTTTGGGAGGTACTCGTGTGTCCATTTCAATATTTGTCAATGTTTGACTAACCAACAACAACAATTAATGGATTGATTTATTTCTCTCTTCTCATATCCACCACTTTGCCTCTTCTTCTACTCTTAATCCTTTATCTATTCATTATCTTTCTTTCTAAAACTCTATTCGTTCCCTAATACCATCCTTAATTATTAATTATGACTTTTAATTCTTTTCTAATTTTAGTCTTCTGCCCATGAATTTAAACTTCAACCTAAGTCTATTTAACATCATTTTCACTACCTCCAAATTAATCACATCTCACACTCGTTTTTACCTTCAAAGTCCAAAATAAAATACAGATAGTGTCACATAGTCTCATTCCATAGTTTCACTCGGTTTGAATCTTCTTTTAGTTCATAAATTTTATATCTTGTTCCATTTTGGTCTTCAAGAATGAAGAAAAAAAAAAAGCTTAATTTGATTTCTACTGTTAGGATTATGTTAACTTTTTAATCTAATGATGATGTGATTTTTTTATTTTAATTGATAAATAACCCAAAGTTTTTATCTAGTTTGATGTTTAAAACTTAGTGGTAAGAATTAGTTTAACTACTGTGTAATATGTGGGTAAGTTTTATAGAACAAGTTGCTGAAATGATGCAATGTAGAACAATTATCCACAACCTGAGTAAAAGGTTATTGATAGGGTAGATAGTAATAATAAATTATTTAGGAATTTATTTTAGTTCAATAAAGTTATTATTATTATAATATAGAAAATAATAGAGACATATATTATAGATGTTCGTCTTTCACATCATTCAGTTGTATGTGATATACCTATCAATTTAAGTGTTCTTCATGTTTCAAGATTATCCATTATTGGAGTTCATGTCATTCATCTTCTACTTGTCAAATTATCTATAAATAGTGATATTTTCTGAATTTTAGAGAACAAATTTTTGGAGAAGAGGTAATATTTTGAAAATTTCCATATTTCATACTTTTCTTATTTTATATTATATTTATTTATTTATTTTATATATTATTATTATATTAGGTTATATTGATATATAAACATGTTCTCATTCTAGGCTGTTGCTGTTGTATTCCCTTTTCCTTTTTCGTTGTAATTAATAAATTAAATAGTTGTTTTTTATATTTGATATATATTAAATTTTGAATATAAATATATATTATGTGATCATGTTACCCTGACAAATTTTTTAAAATTAGGATTCAAAGTCTTTGATATTAATAGTAATGATTATTTATTATGAATACTTGATGTTGAAATACGTACATTTGCATGTATGCACTTAATGCTCCAAAATGTTAAATCAATATGTTAAAAGAACACATTTTCTACATTTTATACATTGGATATGCTCCAACAGAATAATATTGAAAGAAATATTTTTAAAAGTATAGGGTGAATCAATCCAACTGAAACAGCATCATTCATTGAAATACTGAATATTGTGAATTTTAATTGCGATCATGGTCGAGGTTGAGATCATCGTAGCTGTAGCGGAGGAATAATTAATAACCACGCAAAATGATAATCATAGAAGAAAAACTCTACAAGAAAAATATAAAAAAGTGGAAGTAAAATTTTTCATACCAAGATATGATATATTTGACTCATCCAATCTAATAAATTTAGATGTGGTATTATTTGAATCTTCTCAAGAGAAAATTGATAAAATTGTGGCATATCAAATGTTTATTTTAATTTTGAGTATATGCAAGATTGGTGTTTTTCTTTTTTCGAATCTATATATCTTACCTGAGATTTTTAGCTAAGATTGGATCTTTAATATTCTAAATTTTATTTCTCTTATTATAATTAATTAGTTTAAATGAAGAAGCATGAAAAGTTTCATAGTTCGAGTGACAAAGAGAAGGGAAAAAGAATGCATTGTTCTATAGTCAAAGAGAAATCTACTTAGTTTTAAAGAAACATGTTGCAACAATTATCATATTAAGACGGGTGGAAATAATGAGATATAATATCTTTATATTATCTTTTGCATCATCTGTGGCCTAGCAACATCATTCTTACTTGTCTTGAAGACTTATTAAAGTGAAAATTCTTCTCACAAACCAACATGAGTTCTTTCAGCATACTTTATCCTCATTTACATGCATTCTCAAAAAATTTCTAAAAGATCACCCAATATAGAATTGCTCCAAGCTAAACATGCTTAACTTTAGAGTTCTATTATTGAGTCACCGAAAAGAAAGGTGCACCTTGTTGGTATAGGTTTAACTTTCAGTTTTTTTAAGTATTTCTTAATCCTACTTTTATGTCCTTAGAATCTCCCTCATTAAGATGTAATATCGGTTCATTCATGTCCCCCTAAACTCAGGGGGTTACAACTTTATCTTATGAAAATTATACTTTTCTCGTATATGAATAACTAAAACATATGTAATAATGAATTGAAATTCATGAATCAAGATATATTTACGATTCAACATGATAGATTATGTCATTTATGGTCTATAATGATGAAAAGAGTAATTGAAAATTTACATGAGAGCATCTATTGAAGAACCAAAAGATTCTTTAATCTAATAAATTTTCATGTGATGCTTGCTCTCAAGGTAAATTAATAATTAGACCATCATCAACTAAGATGGAAATTGAATCTCCTATGTTTTTAAAGAATATTCATGGTGATATATGTGGATCTATTAATCCACCAAGCGAATCATTAACTATTTTATGGTACGATATTAATAGACACATCAACAAATGATCACCTATGTGTTTATTATCAAATTGAAATCCTGCATTTACAAGATTACTTGATCAAATAACTAAGTTAAGAGCACAATTTCCTAATTATACATTAAGTCCATTCGTCTTGATAAGTTCTGGTGAATTTACATCTAAGTTTTTTTATATATATATAATAATTGTATGTCAATTGGGATAAGGGTTAAACATCATGAATTTAACTCATGTTCATATACAAAATTATCTCGATTCCTTCTCCCCCAAGATTGAAATTTGAGATTGGTTGGATTTTATTGACGGCGTTGATACCAATTGCTCAATACTAAACCACAAAGAGAAATATGATCGAAATTTTACAAGGAAGCAGTCGAAATACTATCAAGCTATCATTCTAAAGCTTCTAATATTCCGACCGCTTCCTTGTAAAACTTTTATCCTAATTCTCTTTATGGTTTAGCATCTAGCAACCGACATCATCAATAAAATTCAATTGATTTCAAATTTCAATCTTCAGGAGAAGGGATTAAGAAAATTTTATCACTCTTCTAATAAACCTTTAGTATTTCAAAGAAATTTAAATATCAAAGATTCAGCCTTTAGCACTTACAAGTATAGATCCTTGATTTGAGAGATTTTTATTCTAGAATTAATATTTTTTTGGGGGAAAAATAAAGACTTATAGTACGAGAATTTAAAATTTTCTCAAATGTATAATTTCCTAAGAAAGTTTTTATCTTCTAAATCTTCTTCAAAAGAACTTTCTCAAAAGGAAATAGATGAGCAACACAATGCTTCCTCTAATTTAAATGATATTACAAATGAATTTGTTGCACGTAGAAAAAATAGAAAATGATTTTCTCAATTGGAGAATATACAAACTTGCTTCAATAACTATTTATTTTCAAAATACTCTTAATTTCAAAGAAAATCTTTGTGTCAAAATTGTTGAAACAAGAATCACAATCTATGAAAAAATTGATTCTACAATTATTTCTAAGATTTGTACTAGATACATCAGTCTTAGTGATTTTACGTAAGAAAACGTCATAAGACTTTTCAAACTCTTTATTAGGTATAATTGCATCAAATTTGGCCAACGACCTTGTCTATTTTAACTGTTTTTCAAATTATATGGTATCTCTTTGTAAGGCCTTGATCGTGTACCACCAACACGATGATGGCCTTGTGGTAAGAATAACACGCATGTGGTAAGAATAACATGCAAAGAGACTTTTATTTGTAAAATGCGTCTTGAGAATAGAGTTGTACAATGAATGAAAGAGCAGTCTGAGCTAAGAAACAATGATGTGACCCTGATGTTAGTAGGTCGACAATTGATTGGACTCTACCACCCAATTAGAGTTCAGGATAAGGGTGGACAGAGACACATGGTGCTTTGAAATTGCGATACTCCTCGTCGCTAGTAAAGGTAATCATTTCGTCTTGGTAAATTTCACTGAGGAAGATCTATAAATAGAAGGAATTCAAATTAGGTTGAAATTGCTTATGCACTAAGCTTATCTAAGAAAGGATTGCGGAGAATACCCAAGATTTTTACAGAATCAGAACGAGAGCTTGATTCCGACAAAGAATTCAAGAGGTTCAAGGAGACTCTCGACCGGGGAAGCTAGGTGAAAGAGAAAGTGGATTGTAACTGTGAGTGGTTTTTCTTATAAAATGTTTCCAAAACGAAAAAGATTTCGAAAATATATTTATATCTTTAAATCTATTTCTATCGAATTCATAATCCGTATGATTTCTCTTATGCTTCCAAACCCTTAAAATGTTTATGATATATATATACAGAACTTCTTATTAAAATGATTTATTCAAAAGAGTATATGAGATTTAATAAGCTGAAAAAGTGATGGTTTTGGATACTCTATACGACGAGAATGCCTTGTTTATGTTGTGTGATCTTGAATAGGATGTCTCATACTTGTTGTGTGATCTTGTATGAGATGTCATATCCTTGTTGTGTGATTCAGGATAAGATGTTCTATTCTTGCTGTGTGATCTAAAATAGAATGCTCTATTTATCCTGTGTGATTTTGAATATGATGACTTATACTTGCCGTGTGATCTGGTATGAGAATCATTATACTTGTTGTGTGATATGGCATCGAATGATGCATGATGCGTAGTGGAATTTATGGAACTTGCTAAATGTGTTGAGGATTTACTCTGCATAACTGCAACTTGGCAAAAGAGTATGGTAAATGTTTGAGCTGAGGAAGGGGTATAAAAATGTAATTAACTGTGTAGAATGATTCTACAAAATGGCTATATGATAAATTGTGAAAAACTGCCTAATGCATTGAAATGATTGATTTTAAACTCAATCTTTTGCTTTTGAAACTCATACTACTTCTATTACACAAATTGGCAAAATGACTTATAACGCGTTAGTACATGATTTGAAATATTAAAGGTGATGATAAAAAACCCCACTCACTAGACATTTTGTCTAACCTTTCAAATGTTTTGTTTTATCTCCCCCTAGATAGTGAAGGACATTCAACGTTGGACTTGTAGTCTTGATCGCCTATTGTGCCTTGTGCTCGGATCAATTTGGTAGTGGCCACTGTCAGCTCACGTAGCATGTAGAGTTAGACGAAAAGAATCTAATTGTTGTTGAGTTACATATTGTTCTCTCCAGAGAAACTTGTATTAAACATCACATGTACTCACTTATTTTGAAATGATCAAATCGTCTCATTCCATTCATGTTCGTGTTTTGCGTTTGGAATTATTGGTTGTATTTGTTACTGCTCATTAGGCGTTCAACGCTAACCTCGTAAGAGCTACGCGTTAAGTGTCTAGGCGATACATCTCCATCGGATCGTATAAAGTGACATTTGGAGTGAGGCGTGACACTCTTGATGACCCACACTCTCAAAACCTTTAGCCTTGATATCACTAGCCAATGATTTAACTTTGAAGAAGGTGTTAAAAAACTAAAGCCTTGTTTACAAAGTTTTAACTACTATCATGCATCCAAAAGCTTTGATGTCATTAACTAAAGGAAAAACCATGTTGATTGAAACAATCATAAATAAGTATTCAATTAGTGTTCTAAAACTCATTTCTTGAGAAGAAGTTACCAAGAATCCCCATTGGATTTTAGACAACATTTTTTTCCCTTCCAAATTAGAAAGAGAAAAAACTTTTCCATATAATTGAGCATTCCGATGAGAGAGTGGAGATTAAGTTTGAGAGTGAATTGTCTAGATTCTCTGTTGTCAAAGTAAACATGAGTTCTCGAGAATTCATGAGCTTAAGGTCAAACACATCCAGTATTCGAAGTGAGGAAGACCCTAATCTAAACACATCAAATTCTCCAAGAATTAAATCTGTCATATTAGATCAACGAATACTAAACATTATTTACAAAGAAAATATATCAGATTCTCTAACTCAAATCGAAATGGATACAAATTCTCAATTAAATGTAGGTATTTTGGATTCAAAGCTAAGAGAATCCCTTCTAAATAAATTCATATAAAAACAATTTGTACCGAAAAAATTGCCTTTTTCAAGAACTATTCAGAGAAGAGTCTTTTAAGACTCTTGAAATACTTCAAGAACATATCTCATTTTTTAGATGATTCAACCAAAAGGATTTTGACCATCTTTTACAATTAAAGAAAAGAATCTTGGAAAACTCACAGAGGAAAAATCAAACCTGACTTTCCTTCAACGATTGACATTGAGTTTAAAATGTTCTGTAACGAAAACATTATAGCAAAGCCCTTTCAAATCATCAAGGAATTCGAAGAACATAAGGCTCCCGCAAATAAGGAAATAAAAAGTATCCAACTTCAAATCAATTATTCTAACATAATGTTTTCTTCAATTGGAAACAATTATGGTTCATTCAATGGTGGAATAATATTGGTCTCACAGAAGATATTTTAGTTGAAACTAGGCGATGAACCTTAAGATCAACAAATTATGTTAAATGTTCTATCGTTTCATCTTGAGGCGATATGACTGCTCAAGTCACATCTCATGCCACATAACGAGGTTCAAGACGCATGTAGGACGGGGCATGACAATGAATCCCATACCAGATCATACAGCAAAACACCTACTTCCTTGTGTTATAACTTGAACACATACTTTCTCACTGCATCGCCTAGCTTCAAGGCCAACTTCCAAAACGGCTTCTACAAAAACCTTTCTAAAACAAAACCCTTCTATTTCAAACTCGGCTCTCACACATTATGTGATATGATGGAATGAATAGACTTAGTATATTTTCCACCTCTCTTTAATTTTGTAGGTATATTGTTGTCTTTTCAGGTTATTTTAACCTTTCCTTTATAAAATCTTATCAAACAAGTGGTCATGTCCTGTCTGATTCGATATTATCTATTAATTTTCTTATTTTAATTTATGTTCAAAGTTTGGGATCTATAAAAGACTTCCAAGTTGTAATGAATAACACATATCGAAATATTATTGAGCTATCATTCTAAAGCTCCTAATATTTTGATTGTTTCCTTGTAAAATTTTTATCCTAATTCTCTTTGTATCTTTCTCATAACTTATAATTTTAATGTGTATGATATAAACATTAAACTTTAACTTACCATTGTAATATTAATCTACTTACAGTTTTTTTTATAAATTTAATTCACATTAAATTAATATTTGAACTCATTCAAGTATTTTATTAATCATACATTAAATTTATATAATAAAGTTTAATTAAATCTAAACTTTATATTATAATGTATCACCATACATTATATTAATTTTCCAACTAAATCTGAACATTTTAAATTGTAGTCAATATATAATAACTTCAATACCCTTTATGGTTCAACCAATAAATAGAAATTTTGTTCGTTTCATAGAGAGGGTAGAGTCCTTTTTTCAAGTTCCGGAGACACAATTCAAGAGAACATTGATCTACGTATTCTAGATCCAAGAATGAGTGAATTGCATCTTGTGTGATTATAGTTTTCGCTCCCCACTCAGTCTTATCCTTAAAATGGTAGGCATATTAAATCGGCAATCTAGTCACTCTCATCCTACAAATCAAAGGACAATCCCTAAATCATCCTAATAAAATAGAAACATAACTAGTTAAGGAACACAATACATCTAGTGATTACTATTTTATGATCCAGTCTTATGCAAACTCATTACATGGGATACCCTTAATTGCATGTCACCTACATGAATGCGTTGGATCATTGCATTTGTATCAAATATAAATTGAGTCGTATCTATAATGTTACAAGGATTAAGCTAACAGGATAAGGGATAAGGTACCCAACCTTGTCCTTAAACTATAAACTTTTTGAAACTTTACTAGGATAACACTATATACAATTCAAGACTCATATAGCAACTTAAGATATTAGTTTATTGAATTTAAGTTATTAAGATAAAACTGATAAAATAATCAATAACACTTATTGAAATTATAATATCACTTTTATTAATAATGAGCAAATGAATTACATTTACTATCAATAACTTTTAGAATATAAAATCCATCAATTTGAATAACACAATTTAAATTTAAAGGAATTTGGTTATTTTGGATTTAAAATAATTTATATATTTTTAATTTAAAAAGAAATTGGTGAAGATTGAAAAATTTATGAGGAAAGAGGAAATGGTTTAAATATATATTGATTTATATATTTAATTGGAAAAATAAATTAGGGTTTTGGAAAAAGAAAAGACTTATTCTACTTGTAATGCATGAAAACCTAAGGAGAAGAGAAAAAAAAAGATTAAATTTCTTTCTTCTTCACGCAAATGTTAGATTTGATGTCCTAAATTCATGATTTGTGAACAAGTTTTTGAGCAATACTTTAAGAATCACTTTTTTAAGAATCACTTTTTATTGAATAATAGAATATTTTAATATTCGATGTTGAAATATTCTATTATTCAATAAAAAGTTGTTAAACTATTCACTACAAAAAAATAGGGACTTTCCCAATGCAGCTTTATGTAGGCAAAATTTCAAAAACACATTGGGAAAGGTTACTCTGACGTTTCAGTCGACATAGACATGTATGTCGGGTAAAGCACATCGAGGATATTTCATCGACGCCAATCTCGTCGACGACGGGAAAACGTTTAGTGATGCACATTGTCAGCACTTCGGGAAAAGCCTAAACTTTATTTTCTTTTCTTTTATGTTCTGTTTTCTTTTCTTTGTTTACATTCTGTTTTCTTTTCTTTGTTTACGTTCTGTTTTCTTTTCTTTGTTTGCCATCATCATCACACTATCACAAGTCGAAACACATTACATTTACATTTAGACTTTCAACGACGTTCTGTTCCTGTACAACGCAAAAAGGGGTTTTCTGAGACGTAATGTTACGTGCGTCGATGAAAGATGATCAACGATGATGCACCATTCATCGACGTTGTTTCTGGCGTCGCAATTATTTTGACTTCTTGTAGTGATTGTTCAATAAGTTGTTATTGAATAAAGAGATTTGTTCTTGATAAAACTCATAATCTAATAAATATGGTTCCTTGACTATATTATGAGTACTTCAACTTTATGTAGAGACATAAACGAGGATCAAGTTCGAGCAATAGCCCAAATGGTCTATATATAGTATAAGAATAAGATTGCGTGCCTTATTCTGAGGATACTATAGATGTGGCCCACTTTATAATTAGTACAAGCGAAGTGATCTCAAGATACTTATGCAGAGACATGTGAGTGGGGCATCCTATGCGATAAGATTGTATAAGACTGGACAATGAAATAGTCACTTTTACATTATAACACCGTTAACTAATTAAAATTGATCATTTTGATTGTAGATGACGTAGTTAACTCAACCTTAATCCTGAGTTAACTATGAACTCTTGTTCACAAAGAATTATCTTTAGATTTGCATAGGTGATGGTAGTTCATTAGCATTGGCCTAATAGACCTCCCATTTCAGGAGTAAGACTAGTATATAATGGGAGATGTATGGCGTAAGATGAAATTCTCTCCTGCCATGTATTTTAGGTTAATAGACAGGTTGTTCCCTTAAGTGCTAACTCTATGTCTTGAACAAAAGGGTCCCACCCTCTTATTGGCATTAGAGGGATTTAGTTTACAAGTTGAATCCTATATCAATTGCTCATTAGAGGCACTACAAGAAATCAGGATTTTCCCAACGCAGTACTACACATCGAAAAATAGTACGTCGGCAAACCTGAGACTTTCTCGACACACAATATACACGTCGGAAGAAGGTATTTTCCCCGATGCAGCCACATACGTGTCAAAAATGGGTGGATGAGTTAGGGTTCTGCCGATGTTGTGCCAGGTGTCGGGAAATCCTATCCTATTTCCGACGTGGAAGATACAGCATCGAGAAATCCTACCCTATTCCTGACGTGAACAGTGTTGCACTGGAGGAAGGGCAGATCATTAATTGTACGATAAGCCTTCCTCCGACGTGGTGTCAGCAGCATCGGGAATAGGGTCTAGGTATTGCAGACGTTTTATTAATGGCGTAGGGAATAGAATCCTATTCTCGACGTTTTCGTTGTGCGTCGAAAGTTCATTTATCTTTAACCACATACTTCACAGAATGGAAACATAAAAGAGAAGAAAATCGAGAGAGGGAGAGGGAGACTAAGAGGGTCGAGAAGGAAAGAGATCCACGTTGCCGCTTGTCGTTGTCCTTGTCCAACCGTTTGTCGTCGTCTCTGCCGTCACTCTTCATTTCGGTAAGTGGTTTAGTTTAGTTATTATTTTGTTTTAGTATTTAGATTTCAAATTAGTTTTAGGTTTTAGATTTCAAATTAGTTTTAGTATTTAGATTTTTAATTAGTTGTAGGTTTTAGTATTGTATTTGAATTTGAAGTGTTGTTACGATTTTTGAATTAGTTGTAGGTTTTAAGAATTTGAATTTGAAGTGTTGAAGTTAAGATTGAAGTGTTGATGAAGTTGAGAATGAAGTGTTGAAGTTGAGATTGAAGGTATTTTTTTTAAGAAAATAGAGAAACATGTGCGTCGGGAGTTCCTAGATAATGTGCGTCGGGTGTGCCTCGACTTTTTAGCGACGCTAAATTTATAGCATTTTTGACGTTCATACAACGTCGGAAGATGTTTAGGAACTCCCGACGCGTGTCCCGACACATATTTATGTGTCGAAAAAGGCTTTCTTGACGCTTTTTATATATCTCCCAACGATTTTGTGCCTCGGGAAAGTCCTCTTTTCTTGTAGTGAGGATAGGTTGAGACTTAAGAAATAAGATGTAATCTTGAAGGTAATATGGTAAATTGACCCAGCCGAGGCAATCTGTTAAGGATTGACTTACCAATCATGGTTATATCAGATGGACACAAATATATCTACAATGAAGAGAATGGAAGCTACGGGCTATAGTGGTCAATCTCAATTAGTTAATGAATGTTTTTTAACCTAGATTAGTTAATGAATGTTGATTAACTAGGTTAAAAGAGTATAGTCAGTTAGTCTTTAATTGTTGGAGCGCATCTATAGATCTATTGGTTCCTCTACTAGCTCCTAATAAAATTTTACTTGGAACATTGTGATTAAAAAATTTGAATTCTTCAAATTATTATCACGTTTGAACTGTTAATAATATGCAATATAATTAGTGGTTCTAACCAAGAGAGAGGATTGATATTATTTAAATAGGAATTTGAATAAGGTCAATAAGATTATTATAATTAATTAAATAGATTAATTATTTATAAAGATTATTATAACATCGGGAGAGGATTGATCTATACATGTTATTTTATTTGAAGTGGGAAAATTGCACATAGTGGGATGTTCAACTTGAAGTGGAATTTGGTGAGTTTTCACTTTGCTAATAGTGGAATTTGAAATGTCTAACAGCTTGATTTTGCAATCCATTGCATGTGATATTTGCTTATATGTTAAATGCGTGTTTAATCTTCTATTTTTCTTGCAATTAGAATGTTGTTATATTCCTATTTTCACTGCACATGTTCTTTTTTATCCTGAACTAAACGCCCCTTTTCATGTTCAACCATTGCCTTTTTCGGGCCTTGTCACCACTCCTGTGCTCACTGTTGGAGCGTCACTCAAGCCTGACTCGACGCCATATCCAACGCCATACCTCCTCATGTTGTCATCGCATTTCATAAGTCCTTCCATGCACCGTGGTTCGTTCGATCACCGACGCTTCATCCACACTTCTTCCTTCATTAGCTTTGAGTTTTGGGTAAAATTGGTTAAATTTTGGGTTAATTTCTTGATGGATTCTTAAACATCCATTACAGTTTGGGATTAAAATTGTTTCATTCCTAGGTTTTTAAGGATAATAGGGTAATGGTGGTCGAGTAAGTAATTGAGATTTTAAGTTGGATTTTGAATTGGAAGTGTTGTGGTGTTAATAATAAATTGGTGTTACTTATAGGTCAATTCTTGATTTTATATATTTAAGGCCAATGAGCTTATTCTAATTGCTCGGACTTTAATTTGTAACAAAAGTTGAGAAAGTGAATTACTACTGGAATCCTCGAATCCGATGGATGATACAATGTGTTCTCACTAGATTATGATATTGAGATGGATTGATTTGTTATTATTTACTATGAATATTTCTTGATTAGATTGTAAAAGTATCATGGAAAAGTTATTGTCATGCATAATATGTGATGATGTTTATGGTATATAATACAAAATTTTGTATACTAAATATTGGATTGATGGTGTCTGTTAACCTTTGATATCTTATTGAGTACATTTTGTTTAGTGTATAGGCACCTATCCCCATTTTTTTATTGTTATAACTTATATGTGTACCATCAAGTTTACACTTATGACTGATATGTGTTCCTACAAGATTTCTAGATATAAGATGTACATTGATGCTCTGATACGAAGGTTAACGGGTTCACCTAGTGGGTCCAGTAGCATGGGTCATTTATTAAGTATTTATAATACTTATCATTTCCATGTTTCATTTTTCAATCAAAGGTAAAGGCAAGCTATAGTGAGTGACAGAAGGGACCAAGTGACCGTGCCATTTGGAACTAGATCACTGCTTTCGCTATATTTCCATGATTTAGATTGTTTACAAATTATTGGTTAGATAACCAGTTTTGAGTTTTAAATATTTATTTTCTTTTATGTTTTTTATTAAGGGAACTCGGGTTAAAATATTCATTTATTGACTTATTTATTTTAACATTTTCCACCTCAGGTTGTTTCCTACGTTTCTTTAATTAAATGATCTTAAAGTTTGCAGTCTTCATTTTAAATTCTGTATTTCATTGCGTAAAGACCTTAGCCTAGTTTGAAAAGTTAGGTCGTTAAAATTGCTTATAAAAGCTAAGGTTTCTACATCAATATGAGGACATGTTACTTTGCATGCAACATCACTTATACTTCGCATTAGGTTAATTGCTTATCATAAATACTTGCCATGAAGAATATGAGTCAAATATTTTGATATGAGAATTTTTAGATGTGCAATATATGCTCCAATTGCTCCACAAAAATGTACTATGATTGGTCCTCAAGAAAGACTAGGAATATATGTTGGATTCGATTTTTCATCAATTATTAAATATTTTGAACCCCTAATAGGTAATATATTTACCCACACAATTTGTTAATTGTCATTTTAATGAGACAAATTTTCCAACAGTAAGGAGATGTTTAAGAAGTTGAAAAAAGAAATTGCATGGAATACATTGTTATTGTCTCATTTAGATCTCAGATAAATACGAACTTGAAGTTCAAAAAATAATTCAAATTAGTTACCATATGCATTTATAGATGAAAATAAAGTACCTTAATCAAATGGATTAACGGCAAAGGTTTCACTAAAAACTGACATTCCCAAACACGATAAGTTATCACCAATGCATGACATAAGCGTGATAGATAAATTGGTTCTAAAAAAATCTTTGAAAAAATAGTCAAATAATCAAAATGACACGGTAAAGAATACAAATATTTCATAAGAAATCTTGAATATGAGTAGTCATAAGAATCTTGAATTAAATGAGGGTCTAATAAAGAGATCTCAATAAATTATATATCATGGCAAGAAAAAGATTGAACCATATATAGTCGACAACATTTTTGCATACAGTGTTACTTATGATTATTTATGAAAGTGAGTATGAAAAATGTCGATGAAGAAAAATTGGCGTATATGGAAAGAAACAATCCAATAGAAATAAACGAATTTTCAAATCTTGAGAACTATTAGCTCATGCATAAGAGAATGTCAAAACATTAGGGATACAAGTGATCATTTGTATGAAAAACAAATAAAGTAAAACCACAATATATAAATAATTCTCCAAAATAACTAATTAGATTATGAGAAAACATATTATTTCCTGCAATGGATACAATACCATAAGAAATACTTGATTATGTACAAACAGCTCAGCATACATCCTATTGATTGAAGTCATTATATTTATATGAATCTCTTAATAATTATATCCCAAAAAGATTAACAATACCAGAGAATTATAAATATATATATAAAGATTATTATTAAAACATTCCTGACTAATATGATATAAAAAAAATAATTAAATATTTGATATGAGAGTATTAAAATAAACACATTTGTCCACATGCCTTTATAAATAAACCATAACCTAAGATTTATTATATATTATTTATATATGTGTTGATGATTTGAGAAAATTTCTCTAGAGATTTCAAACATAATATTGAACGATTCAATGGCATATCCAGGGACACTATTAACAAAAAAAAAAAATTGTAGTAGATGAGATTTGAAACTATAATTTAAGAGTTTTAAAAGGGGCACAACCACTATACCAAAAATATAATATGGTAAAAGTAAGCATTATTTAATATACATTGTAATTTAATAATTTAAAATTAATATTAAAATACAAAAACTGAAAATGTGAGAGAGGGCACATGCCCCGGCCCCTTAATAGATCCGTCCCTATTGAACGTTAATTAATGATTGCTAATTACATTATTGAACGTTTCTAGAGTGATTCATTCACTTGGTGTGAAAAACTATATCATCTAATATCATAAAGATAACGATAGCTGGAACCTAAAGTTTGGGAAAATTAGTCTATATCTTACTTAATAGCTTATATATGTATTACATTTTGAAGTATTTTTAGTAATTTTGTTACATAAATATAATGCTTCTCCAAAAGAAAGATATTAAAGTTAAACATATATTATGAATTATAGATTTATTTTATTTCAAATCTAATTGTTTTCCGTTGGTTGTGAAAATATGTGCTATTTAACTAATCCATACACACTAGCGATCTATACAAGTTTCTTAGAACAAGGAGAATAATTTTTATATTAAAACATTATATGAAGTATAGTTTATAATAGCTTCTACTCTGAAATCTTGATGATCCATGAGAGCTAGTCTATAACGTTCGTATATGAAGATAGTAAAGCACAAAATAGTGATATTACTATTCAACAATTTTTTTTAGAAGAGAACACAACATGTATAACTAAGATCAAATAAGGATATATCAAAAGAGATAGAGTAAAGCTCATCATGAAGAAAATGACAACATTCACTGTAAAACAAATTTGTCCCAAGAATAACTTGATAAACTTATTTACAAAGACATTATCTACCACAATCTTTGAAAAATTTGTGCGTAATAACGGAATGCGACAAGTCAAAGATATCAAGCGATGTTTCAATAAGGGGAACAAATATTAGATTATATGAAACATGTACTCTTTTCCTTCGTTAGAATTATTTTTTCAATAGGTTTTTTTCTAGTAAGATTTTAATTACAAAAAATATTTTTTAGGACATCGAAGGAAAAGTATTATAAATATTATAGTATAAAAAAATAATAGATCTCCATTATTAGATGTTCATACTTAGTGTTCATTGGACATCTGTTATACTCTCGTTATATCAAGTGTTAGTTATATATATCAAACTTGCATACTATTTAATGTTAATGTAATTCACATCTTATCAAGTGTCAAATTATTTATAAATAGTCGGTTTTGGAGGACACATCCATAGAATTTCATAATTTTTTTTTTTTGAGAAGTGGTTGAGATTTTTGAGAATTTTCATATTTTTTATTCTTCTAATTTTATATTTGTTATTTATTTATATATATTATTATTACATTTTATTTTTTCCATATTTCTGTTCTCGTTGTGAGCCAACAAAGGTAAATTATTACAAGTTTCCAACCTTCAACTATGAAGTAAGAAAGTTATCCTTTCTATCTTTGAATGGTGCTTGCGTTGGATTTGAATAATTACAATATTTGAAAAGAAAGAGAGAGAAACAAATTGCAATGTGTGATTGTGGGAAAAAATGTAAAATAAAATCAATAAAGAGAAAAAAAAACCAAATTGGTACAAAAGATAGAATGGCTAAAGAAGGCAACTCCCCCGTTGACTTCAGCGTCAAAAGTCGAGGTCAACCCCACCTCCTTGCCCTCAACTTCAGCCAAAAGTATATAAGCCTACATGGCTATAGAACCTTCGAACTCACGTTCCTTCGAAGTTTAAGAATCTCACATGGGATAAAGGGAACAAGAAAAGACATATGTCAACTGTTTGTATAAACATATCATTAATTATAACTTCATACAAGGTAACTTGATCCTACTCTTAAATTCCACAACTAGCTTTCATATTCTTTTATCCTCTAACTCAAGTATGAAGGCATTTATGACAAGCACTACTTTAAAGTATAAAATTTTTTACTTTTTAAATATATTAACGCCATTTTCTCTCTTCAAACAAATTCTATCGTTAGTTTCATGTAAAAATCAAATGTGTTTTTTTTTTATCAAAATTTTAGCATCAACACAAATGATACATTAGGAATATGTGAATGAAGTTCCATACTCCACTAATCTCCGTGCACATCACTTCAATAAGAAATTAAAAGTAAAAATATTGGGTAAGACTTAATTATAATTTAACATTTAAACAAACTACATAAAAGATGAGTAACATGTAATTAAATGGTAAGAGATGATTTGTTAATAAAAGTAAAAGTTAAAATTAAGAAGATATTCGAAGTTAGAGGCAGATTTGCATTTCCCAAACCATCATAATCAGAACGATGATGAAAAGACAGAAGAAGATTAAAAACATATAATAAAATGAAATGAGTTTATTAAGTACAAAGGAAACAATAG
>JBBPDI010000002.1:12085186-12099132 GCA_037974545.1 Cucumis variabilis
TACTCGTGTGTCCATTTCAATATTTGTCAATGTTTGACTAACCAACAACAACAATTAATGGATTGATTTATTTCTCTGATGGAGGAGAGACCCTTTGCCTCTTCTTCTACTCTTAATCCTTTATCTATTCATTCATTCATTATTTATTTATTTATTATCTTTCTTTCTAAAATTCTATACATTCCCTAATATCATTCTTAATTTTTAATTATTAGTTTTAATTCTTTTCTAATTTTAGTTTCTGCCATGAATTTAAACTTCAACCTAATTCTATTTAACATCATTTTCACAATCTCCAAATTAATATCTCACACTCGTTTTTACCTTCAGAATCCAAAATAAGATACAGATAGTGACATAGTGTCATTTCATAATTTCACTCGATTTGAATCTTATTTTAGTTTATAAATTTTATATTTTGTTCTATTTTGCTCTTCAAAAAAAGAAGAAAAAAAAGTTCATTTTGATCTCTACTGTTAAGATTATGTTGACTTTTTAACTGAATGATGATGTGACTTTTTTATTTTAATTGATAAATAACCCAAACTTTTTATCTAGTTTGATGTTTAAAACTTAGTAGTAAGAATTAGTTAACTACTATATAATATGTGGGTAAGTTTTATAGAACAAGTTGTTGAAATAATGCAATGTAGAACAATTATCCACAACCTGAGTAAAAGGTTATTGATAGGGTGGATAGTAAAAATAAATTATTTAGGAATTTATTTTAGTTCAATAAAGTTATTGTTATTATAATATAGAGAATAATAGAGACATATATTAAGTGTTCTTTATGTCTCAAAATCACCCACTATTAGAATTCATGTCATTCATCACTTATTTGTCAAATTGTCTTGTTGAATTTTAGAGGACACAATGAATAGAATTCCATAAATTTTTGGAGAAAGGGGTAATATTTTGAAATTTTCTATATTTCATATTTTTCTTATTTTATTTTATTTATTTAATATATTATTATTATATTAGGTTATATTGATATATATACATGTTCTCGTTCTAGGCTGTTGCTGTTGTTATTCCTTTTTATCAACATAAGATCTTGTTGTTTCTCCTCCCAAAGGTAAGTCCTAAAGTTATGTCAGTTTTTCCTTCTTCGTTGTAATTAATAAATTAAATAGTTGTTTTTGTATATTTGATATATATTAAATTTTGAATATAAATACTATATTATGTGACTGATAAATTTTATAAAATTAGGATTCACAGTCTTTGACATTAATAATAATTATTATTTATTATGAATACTTGATGTTGAAATAAGTACGCTTGCATGCAATAAATTATGATAATAAAAAAATAACTATTCTTTTTAAAGCTTGTTGCAAATGGATGCACTTAATGCTCCAAAATGTTAAATCAATATGTTAAAGAACACATTTTATACATTGGATATGCTCCAACAGAATAATATTGAAAGAAATATTTTTAAAAGTATAGGGTGAATCAATCCAACTGAACAACATCATTTATTGAAATACTGAATATTGTAAATTTTAATTGTGATCATGGTCGAGGTTGAGATCATCGTAGCTGTAGTGGAGGAATAATTAATTATTATTGTTTTCATAAATGTTGTTAAACTCCACAAGAAAAATGTAAAAAAGTGAAAGTAAATTTTTTCATACCAAGATATGATATATTTGACTCATCCAATGTAATAAATTTAGATGTGGTATTATTTGAATCTTCTAAAGAGAAAATTGATAAAATTGATGGCATATCAAATGTTTTTTTTTAAAAAAAATTTGAGGATATGCAAGATTATTTTTTTTTTCTCGAATCTATATATCTTAACTGAGGTTTTTAGCTAAGATTGGATCTAAATTTTATTTTTCTTATTATAATTAATTCGTTTAAATGAAGAAGCATGAAAAGTTTCATAGTTTGAGTGACTAAAAAAGAAGGGAAGAAGAATACATTGTTCTCTAGTCAGAGAAATCTACTTTGTTTTAAGGAAACTTGTGGCAACGGTTATCATATTAAGACAGGTGGAAATAATGAGATATAGTATCTTTATATTATCTTCTGCATCCTCTGTGGCCTAGCAACATCATTCTTGCTTGTCTTAAAGGCTTATTAAAGTGAAAATTGTCCTCACAAACCAACAGTAGTTCTTTCAGCATATTTTATCCTCATTTACATGCATTCTCAAAAAAATTATAAGAGATCACCCAATATAGAATTGCTCCAAGTTAAACATGTTTAACTTTGAAGTTTCTATTATTGAGTCACCAAAAAGGAAGGTACACATTGTTGGTATAAGTTGTAACTTTCAGTTTTTTTAAGTCTTTCTTAATCTTACTTTTATGTCATTAGGATCTCTCTAATTAAGATGTGATATCGATTCATTCATATCTTTCCCCCTCCCCCCCTCAAAAAAAAAAAAAAAAACTCAGGGGGTTACAACTTTATCTTATGGATTATACTTTTCTCGTATATGAATAACTGAAACATATGCAATAATGAACTGGAATTCATGAATCAAGATATATTTACGATTCAACATGATAGATTATGTCATTCGTGGTCTATAATGATGAAAAGAGTAATTGAAAATTTACATGAGAGCATCTATTGAAGAATCAAAAGATTCTTTTAATCTAATAAATTTTCATGTGATGCTTGTTCTCAGGGTAAATTAATAATCAGACCATCATCAACTAAGATGGAAATTGAATCACCTATGTTTTTAAAGAATATTCAGGGTGATATATGTGGATCTATTAATCCACCAAGCGAATAATTTAACTATTTTATGGTACGATAATAATAGATACATCAACAAATGATCATCCATGTGTCTATTATCAAATTGAAATCCTGAATTTACAAGATTACTTGATCAAATAACTAAATTAAGAGCACAATTTTCTAACTATACATTAAGTCCATTCGTCTTGACAAGTTTTGGTGAATTTACATCTAAGTTTTTTTTTATATAATTATCGTATGTCAATTGGGATAAGAGTTAAACATCATGAATTTAACTCATGTTCATATACAAAATTATCTCGATTCCTTCTCTTCCAAGATTGAAATTTGAGATTGGTTGAATTTTATTGATGGCTCTGATACCAATTGCTCGATACCAAACCGCAAAGAGAATTATGATAGAAATTTTACAAGGAAGCAGTCGAAATACTATCAAGCTATCATTCTAAAGCTTCTAATATTCCGACCGTTTCCTTGTAAAACTTTTATCCTAATTCTCTTTATGGTTTAGCATCTAGCAACCGACGTCAAAGTCATCAAAAAAATTCAATTGATTTCAAATTTTAATCTTGGGAAGAAGGGATTAAGAAAATTTTATCACTCTTCCAATAAACCTTATTATTTAAAATATATTTATTATTTCAAAGAAATTTAAATATCGAAGATCCAGCCTTTAGCACTTACAAGTATAGATCCTTGATTTGAGAAATTTTTATTTCTAGAATTAATATATTTTTTGGGAAAAATAAAGACTTATAGTACGAGAATTTAAAATTTTTTCAAATGTATAATTTCCTAAGAAAGTTTTTATCTTCTAAACCTTTTTCAAAAGAACTTTCTCAAAATAGAAAATGCTTCCTCTAATTCGAATGATATTACAAATGAATTCGTTGCACATAGAAAAAATAAAAAATGATTTTCTCAATTGGAGAATACCCAAACTTGCTTCAATAACTATTTATTTTCAAAATACTTTTAATTTCAAAGAAAATCTTTGTGTCAAAATTGTTGAAACAAGAATCACAGTCTATGAAAAAAAAAAACTGATTCTACAATTATTTCCAAGAAATGATATAGAAAAATATTAAAAAGAATTTTCGTTTATTCACATTGGTGTTGTCCAAGTAGCCTTAATTTCAATGGTTAGATTTGTACTAGATACACCAGTCTTAGTGATTTTACGTAAAAAAAAACTTCATAAAGACTTTTCAAACTCTTTATTAGGTATAATTGCATCAAATTTGGCCAACGACCTTGTCTATTTTAACTGCTTTTCAAATTATATGGTATCTCTTTGTAAGGCCTTGATTGTGTACCACCAACACGATGAAGGCCCTGTGGTAAGAATAACACACATGTGGTAAGAATAACATATAAAGAGACTTTTGTTGGTAAAATGCATCTCGAGAATAGAGTTGAACGATGAACGAAATAGCAGTCTGAGCTAAGAAACAATGATGTGACCCTGATGTTAGTAGGTAGTCAATTGATTGGACTCTACCACCCAAGCAGAGTTCAGGATAAGGGTGGACAGAGACACATGGTGCTTTGAAATTGCGCCACTCCTCGTCGCTAGTAAAGGTAATCATTTCGTCTTGGAAAAATTCACCGAGGAAGATCTATGAATAGAAGGAATTCAAATTAGGTTGAAATTGCTTCTGCACTAAGCTTATCTAAGAAATAACTGTGGAGAATACCCAAGATTTTTATAGAAGCAGAATGAGAGCTTGATTCCGACAAAGAATTCAAGAGGTTCAAGGAGACTCTCGGCTGAGGAAGCTAGGTGAAAGAGAAAGTGGATTGTAACTGTGAGTGGTTTTCCTTATAAAATGTTTCCAAAACGAAAAAGATTTCCAAAATATATTTATATCTTCAAAATCTATTTCTATCGAATTCATGATCCGTGTGATTTCTCTTTTGCTTTCAAACCCTTAAAATGCCTATGATTTATATATACAAAAACTTCTTATTAAAATGATTTATTCAAAAAAGTATATGAGATTTTATAAGCTGACAAAGTGATGGTTTTGGGTACCCTATGCGATGAGAATGCCTTGTTCATGTTGTGTGATCTTGAATAGAATGTCTTATACTTGCTGTGTGATCTGGTATGAGATGTCTTATCCTTATTATGTGATTTAGGATAAGATATTCTATTCTTGCTGTGTGATCTAAAATAGAATGCTCTATTCATGCTGTGTGATTTTGAATATGATGACTTATACTTGCCATGTGATCTGGTATGAGAATCATTATACTTGTTGTGTGATATGGCATCGAAAGACGCATGATGCGTATTGGAATTTATAGAACTTGCTAAATGCATTGAGATTACTCTGCATAAATGCAACTTGGCAAAAGAGTATGGTAAATGTTTGAGCTGAGGAAGGGGTACAAAAATGTAATTAACTGTGTAGAATGATTCTACAAAATGGCTATATGATAAATTTTGAAAAACTACCTAATTCATTGAAATGATTGGTTTTAAACTCAATCTTTTGCTTTTGAAACTCATACTACTTGTTACACGAATTGGCGAAATGACTTATAACACGTTAGTACATGATTTGAAATATTAAAGGTGATGATAAAAGACCTCACTCACTAGACATTTTGCCTAACCTTTCAAATGTTTTGTTTTATCTCCCCCCTAGATAGTGAAGGACATCCAACGTTGGACTAGACAATGAAATCGTCTCATTCCATTCATGTTTGTGTTTTGCGTTTGGAATTGTTGGTTGTATTTGTTACTGCTCACTGGGCGTTCAACGCTAACCTTGCAAGAGCTACGCATTAAGTGTCTAGGCGATACATCTCCATCGGATCGTATAAAGTGACATTTGGGGTGGGGCATGCCACTCTTGATGACCCACACTCTCAAAACCTTTAGCCTTGATATCACTAGCCAATGATTAAACTTTGAAGAAGGTGTTAAAAAACTAAAGCCTTGTTTACAAAGTTTTAACTACTAGCATGCATCCAAAAGCTTTGATGTCATCAACTAAAGGAAAGACCATGTTGATTGAAACAATCATAAATAAGTATTTAATTAGTGTTCTAAAACTTCTTTCTTAGGAAGAAGTTACCATGAATCCCCATTGGATTTTAGACAACATTTTTATCCCTTCCAAATTAGAAAGAGAAAAAGCTTTTCCATATAATTGCGCATCCCGATGAAAGAGTGGAGATCAAGTTTGAGAGTGAATTGTCTAGATTCTCTGTTGTCAAAGTAAACATGAGTTCTCGAGAATTCATGAGCTTAAGGTCAAACACATCCAGTATTCGAAGTGAGGAAGACCCTAATCTAAACATATCAAATTCTCTAAGAATTAAATTTGGCATATTAGATCAAGGAATACTGAACATTGTTTACGAAGAAAATCTATTAGATTCTCTAACTCAAATCGAAATGGATACTAGTTCTCAATTAAATGTAGGTATTTTGGATTCAAAGCTAAGAGAATCCCTTCTAAATAAGTTCATATAAAAAACAATCTGTACTGAAAAAATTGCCTTTTTCAAGAACTATTCAGAGAAGAGTCTTTTAAGACTCTTGAAATACTTCAAGAACATATCGCATTTTTTAGATGGTTCAACCAAAAGAAGGACTTTGATCATCTTTTACAATTAAAGAAAAGAATCTTGGAAAACTCACAGAGGAAAAATCAAACCTGACTTTCCTTCAACGATTGACACTGAGTTTATAATGTTCTGTAATGAAAACATTATAGCAAAACCTTTCAAATCATCAAGGAATCCGAAGAACATAAGGCTCCCGTAAATAAGGAAATAGAAAGTATCCAACTTCAAATCAATTATTCTAACATAATGCTTTCTTCAATTGGAAACAATTATGGTTTATTCAATGGTGGAATAATATTGATCTCACAGAAGATATTTTAGTTGAAACTAGGCGATTAAGCTTAAGTTCAACAAATTAAGTTGAACGTCCTGACGTTTCATCTTGAGGCGATATGACTGCTCAAGTCACGTCCCATGCCGCATAGCGAGGTTCAAGATGCATGCAGGACGGGGCGTGACAATGAATCCCATACCAGATCATACAGCAAAACACCTACTTCCTTGTGTTATAACTTGAACGCATACTTTCTCACCGCATCGCCTAGCTTCAAGGCCAACTTCCAAAACGCCTTCTACAAAAATCTTTCTAAAACAAAACCCTTCTATTTCAAACTCGGCTCTCTCTTTAATTTTGTAGGTATATTGTTGTCTTTTCAGGTTATTTTAATCTTTCCTTTATAAAATCTTATCAAACAAGTGGTCATGTCCTGTCTGATTCGATATTATCTATTAATTTTCTTATTTTAATTTATGTTCAAAGTTTGGGATCTATAAAAGACTTCCAAGTTGTAATGAATAACACATATCGAAATATTATCGAGCTATTATTCTAAAGCTCCTAATATTTTGTTTTCCTGTAAAATTTTTATCCTAATTCTCTTTGTATCTTTCTCATAACTTATAGTTTTAATATGTATGATATACGCATTAAATTTTAACTTACAATTTTAATATTAATCTACTTACAGTTTTTTTTTATAAATCTAATTCACATTAAATTAATATTTGAACTCATTTAAATATTTTATTAATCATACATTAAATTTATATAATAAAGTTTAATTAAATCTAAACTTTATATTATAATGTATCACCATACATTATATTAATTTCCCAACTAAATTTGAACATTTTAAATTATAATCAATATATAATAACTTCAATACCATTTATGGTTCAACCAATAAATAGAAATTTTGCTCGTTCCATAGAGAGGGTAGAGTCCTTTTTTCAAGTTTCAGAGACACAATTCAAGAGAACACTGATCTACGTATTCTAGAGCCAAGAATGAGTTAATTGCATCTTGTGTGATTATAGTTTTCGCTCCCCACTTAGTCTTGTCCTTAAAATGGTAGGCATATTAAATCGGCAATCTGGTCACTCTCATCCTACAAATCAGAGGACAATCTCTCACAAGCAATAATCCATAATACATTTAGGATTAAGACTAAGTTACCTAAATCATCCTAATAAAATAGAAACATAACTAGTTAAGGAACATAATACATCTAGTGATTACTATTTTACGATCCAGTCTTATGCAAACTCATTGCATGGGATACCCTTAATTGCATGTCACCTACATGAACGCGTTGGATCATTGCATTTGTATCAAATACAAACTGAGTCGTATCTATAATGTTACAAGGATTAAGCTAACATGATAAGGGTAAGGTACCCAACCTTGTCCTTAAACTATAGACTTTTTGAAACTGTATCTTGAACATTGATCACTATATTAGGATAACGCTATATACAATTCAGGACTCACATAGCGGCTTAGGATGTTAGTTTATTAAGATAAAACTAATAAAATAATCAATAACACTTATTGAAATTACAATGATAACACTTTTATTATTAATGAGCAAATGAATTACATTTACTATCAATAAGTTTTAGAACATAAAATCCATCAATTCGATCTAACACAATTTAAATTTAAAGGAATTTGGTTATTTTGGTAGATTTTAGATTTAAAATAATTTATATATTTTTAATTTAAAAAGAAATTGGTGAAGATTGAAAATTTTATGAGAAAAGAGGAAATGGTATTAAATATATATTGATTTATATATTTAATTGGAAAAATAAATTAGGGTTTTGAAAAAAGAAAAGACTTATTCTATATATATTTACAACGCTACTTGTAATGCATGAAAACCTAAAGAGAAGAGAAAAAAAGATTAAATTTCTTTCTTCTTCACGCAAATATTAGGTTTTATGTCCTAAATTCATGATTTGTGAACAAGTTTTTGAGCAATACTTTAAGAATCACTTTTTATTGAATAATAGAATATTTTTAACATTCGATGTTGAAATATTCTATTATTCAATAAAAGTTGTTAAACTATTCACTACAAAAAATAGGGACTTTTCCAACGCAGTTCCATGTCGAAAAAAAATTCATAAACACGTTGGGAAAGGTTACTTCGATGTTCCAGTTGACATCGACATGTACGTCGAAAAAAGCACATCGAGGATACTTTCACCGACGCCGATCGCGTTGACGACGGGAAAACGTTCACCAACGCACATTGTCAGCACGTCGAAAAAAGCCTAAACTTTGTTTTCTTTTCCTTTATGTTCTGTTTTCTTTTCTTTTTTTTCCATCATCAGCACCCTATCACAAGTAGGAACACATTAAATTTAAATTTAGACTTTCCACGATGTCCTATTCCTGCACGACGCAGAAAGGGGCTTTCTAGGACGTAATGTTACGTGTGACGGTGAAAGATAATCAACGACGACACACCTTTCACCGACGTTTCTGGCATCACAATTGTTTCAACTTCTTGTAATGATTGTTCAATAAGTTGTTATTGAATAAAGAGATTTGTTCTTGATAAAACTCATAATCCAATAAATAAGGTTCCTTGACTATATTATGAGTACTTCAACTTTATGTAGAGACATAAATGAGGATCAAGTTCGAGCAATAGTCCAAATGGTCTATATATAGTATAAGAATAAGATTGCACGCCTTATTCTGAGGATACTATAGATGTGGCTCACTTTATAATTAGTACAAGCAGAGTGATCTCAAGATACTTCTGCAGAGACATGTGAGTGGGGCATCCTATGCAATAAGATTGTATAAGACTGGACAATAAAATAGTCACTTTTACATTATAACACCGTTAACTAATTAAAATTAACTATTTTGATTGTAGATGACCTAGGTAACTCGACTTTAATCCTGAGTTAACTATAAACTTTTGTTCACAAAGAATTATCTTTAGATTTGCATAGGTGATGGTAGTTCATTAGCATTGGTCTAATAGACCTCCCATTTCAGGAGTAAGACTAGTGGATAATGGGAAATGTATGGCATAAGATGAAATTCTCTCCTGCCTCTTATTGACAGGTTGTATTCTCTCCTGCCTCTCATATATATATATATGGGAAATGTATTTTAGGTTAATAGACAGGTTGTTCCCTTAAGTGCTAACTCTAGGTCTTGAACAAAGGGGCCCCCACCCTCTTATTGACACTAGAGAGATTTAGTTTACAAGTTGAATCCTATATCAATTGCTCATTAGAGGCACTGCAAGAAATCAAGATTTTTTTGACGCAGTACCACACGTCGGGAAATAGTACGTCGGTAAACCCGAGACTTTCCCAATGCACAATATGCACGTCGGGGGAAGGTATTTTCCTCGACGCAGCCACATGCGCGTCGAAAATGGGTGGGATGGGTTAGGGTTCCGTTAACGCAGCCACATGCGCGTCGACGCAGCCACACGTTGTTGAAGTATTTTTAGCAATTTTGTTACATAAATATAATGTTTCTCCAAAAGAAAGATATTAAAGTAAAGTTAAACATATATTATGAATTATAGATTTATTTTATTGAATCTAATTGTTTTTCTATGCCATTTAACTCATCCATACACACTAGCGATCTATACAAGTTTCTTAGAACAAGGAGAATAATTTTTATATTAAAACATTATATGAAGTATAGTTTATAATAGCTTCTACTCTGAAATCTTGATGATCCATGAGAGCTAGTCAACAACATTCCTATATGAAGATAATAAAGCACAAAATAGTGATATTATTACTCAACAATTTTTTCAGAAGACAACACCACATGTATAACTGAGATCAAATAAGGATATATCAAAAGAGATAGAGTAAAGCACATCTGGAAGAAAATGACAACATTCACTGTAAAACAAAATTGTCCCAGAAATAACTTGACAAGCTTATTTACAAAGACATTATCTACCATAATCTTTGAAAAATTGGTGCATAATAACGAAATGCGACTAGTCAAAGATATCAAGCAAAGTTTCAATAAGGGGAACAAATATTAGATTATATGAAACATGTACTCTTTTTTTTCGTTAGAATTATTTTTTCAATACTTTTATAATATTTATAAAAGTATTATAAATATTATAAAATAAAAAAATAATAGATGTCCATTATTAGATGCTCATGCTTGGTGTCCATTGGACATCTATTATACTCTCATTATATCAACTGTTGGTTATATATATCAAGCTTGCATACTATTTAATGTTCATGTAATTCACATTTTATTATTTATAAATGGTCGTTTTGAGAATTTTCATATTTTTTATTCTTCTAATTTCATATTTGGTATTTATTTATATATATTATTGTTACATTTTATTTTTTCCATATCTTTGTTCTCGTTGTGAGCCAAGAAAGGTAAATTATTACAAGTTTCCAACCTTCAATTATGAAGTAAGAAAGTTATCCTTTCTATCTTTGAATGGTGCTTGCGTTGGATTTGAATAATTACAATATTTGAAAAGAAAGAGAGAGAGAAACAAATTGCAATGTGTGATTGTGGGAAAAAATGTAAAATAAAATCAATAAAGAGAAAAAAAAAATCAAATTGGTACAAAGATAGAATGGCTAAAGAAGGCAACTCCCTGTTGACTTCAGCATCGTCAACCCCACCTCGTTGCCCTCAACTTCAGCCAAAAGTATATAAGCCTACATGGCTATACAACCTTCGACCTCACGTTCCTTCGAAGTTTAAGAATCTCATATGGGATAAATGGAGCAAGAAGAGACATATGTCAACCTTTTTTATAAACATATCATTAATTATAACTTCATACAAGGTAACTTGATCCTATTCTTAAACTCCACAACTAGCTTCCATATTCTTTTATTCTCTAACTCAAGTATCAAAGTGTTTATGACAAACACTACTTTAAAGTATAAAATTTTTCATTTTTTTTACATATATTAATGCCCTTTTCTCTCTTCAAACAAATTTGTTGTTAGTTTCATGTAAAAATCAAATGTGTTTCTTTGGATCAAAATTTTAGCATCAACACAAACGATACAATAGGAATATGAGAATGAAATTCCATACTCCACTGATCTCCGTGCACATCCCTTTAATAAGAAATTAAAAGTAAAAAAAATTAGGTAAGACTTAATTATAATTTAACATTTAAACAAACTACATAAAACACGAGTAACGTGTAATTAAATGGTAAGAGAGAATTTGTTAATAAAAGTAAAAGTTAAAATTAAGAAGATATTTGAAGTTGAGGCAGATTTGCATTTCCCAAACCATCATGATCAGAATGATGATGAAAAGACAGAAGAAGATTAAAAACATATAATAAAATGAAATGAGTTTATTAAGTACAAAGGAAACAATAGATATGGGGATGATGAGTTTGAGTAGAAATCGCAACAATGCCCTTTGGGGCCTTTGCCATCATACGAAGTCGGAAGTCGGACCCAACAACTGCGATAACCCCTTTGCCTTTGCAACCATTTTCATGTGTCTAACAAACATTGGCTTATCATCAAATGAAAAGTCAAAGTGCTTTTCTAAAACCACACGCCCAACAAAAACTACTCCTATCCTAGTAACTAAGATAAGGGAGATTAAAAAAGAAAATAGTGATCCATATATTTTCTTGGTTATTGATTTCACAATATTACAGCTTACCCCAAATTTCAAGTACATAGTCTTCATCTTTGTTACATCCTTTTGATTTTGGAACGTTAAAATTCTACCTTGCTCAAATTTAGTAAGTTGTGCCATTTTTTAAATTAATTTATTTTTATTAACCTTTTGTTACTATTACAATTAATAAAAAAAATCATATGAAATTTAGCAGTAAAAAAAAGATTGCATGGACACATTTGATGAAGTCAGAAAAAAATAAAAATGAAGTTTTTCTTTTAAAAAAAAAGTAAGGAGGAAAGGAAAATGAAAAATGAAAAAATGAGGAGAAAAAGAGGGATATTTGTATAGTAATAAAGAGAATGAGGGAGGTAGAAAGATGAGAAAATAAGTGGTGTGAAAATAAATAAGAAAAGAAAAAAAAAGAAAAAAAAAAGAGAGAGAAAAGGCATTAAATGATGGAAAGAAGAGTGGTAGTAATTGTGATTGGCATTTAATGTGCCAATTAATTCTCTTCCACCACTCTCCCACTTTCCCATCATTAATCAAATTCGAACAATTAATTTCCATTTTTCACTCCCACCATAAATATTTTCAAAAATTAATTCATTAATTTACTTCATAACGTCGCTTCAATACTTAACTACACACACAAAATTTTCGTCTCTTACTTATATTTCCCTTCCCTATACCCACCGCTCTCCCCCCTCGCCATACATACAATTACCAAACCAAACCCCCCATTCATTCACCCACCCACTTCTTCTTCATCTTCTTCTCTTTCTCTGCTTTTTTTTTTTTTTTTTTTTAACAATCAGAAATTAGATTACTAAACCCCAACTTCGAAAAGTGGTTCCTCCTTTTGTTTTCCTCTAAAAAAATGGCTGCCGAAGTCAGCAGTCTGATTCGGGTACTCGCCGGGTACAAGGACGATGATAATCGAACAGCCCTCGGTAATGGCCAAGATTCAACGGCTCTCGTTACTCGCGATTTGCTCGGTCAATCTTCCAACCTTACCGACTCTCAAGAATTAGACCTCGATTTGCAAGTTCCCACCGGCTGGGAGAAAAGGCTCGACTTGAAGGTTCCTTTCTTTTTCTTTTTAAAGTTTTTCCAATTGGTTGCTGGAATTAATTCAATATTTGTTTGAGAAATTAGGCTAGAGAAAAAGAAGAGGGAAATGGAAAATTGTTTCACTGTACTTGTGGGTATGGTTTTATGAAGAAGAGGCTGCAAATTTTTTTTAATGACATTAATTGCGATGCTTCATTTTATATATATATATATATATATATATATATATTTTTATATAAAGTTTTTGTACTCTGATTAATTATCCATTCTCCTCTGGAATCATTAAATTTCTTCTTTTTCGTATGAATTGAAAACAGCCGTATCTAAATTTGATTTTTAAAATGAAAAACTAAATTCAATTTTGGTGTGTTTTGTTTATGCAGTCGGGAAAAGTTTACATACAGAGGAGTCAAACGCCGGATTCTCCTCTGAATTCAGATTCAAAACAAATCCAAATGATCAATCAGACAGAATCCAAATTTCAGGATTTGAATTTCCCTCCATCTCCTTCAAAACGAACATTAAATCTCTTCAACGAAACCAGTTTGGATTTGAAATTGACATCGTCCCCGTCCTCCACCAATTACGCCAGCGTTTGTACTCTGGATAAGGTGAAATCTGCTCTGGAAAGGGCCGACAAGGAGTT
>JBBPDI010000002.1:12112459-12126639 GCA_037974545.1 Cucumis variabilis
GAGATTCTACTACTAGACCTTCGAAAATAGAATTAAGAGCTTGCATGTATTTTCCATTATGCATTGATGTAGCTAAGTTACATAATGTGACTATTATGGATGACATATATGGATGATTGGTATGTTATGACTGATATGTTTGACTAATATGTTATGACTCATATTGTCACACCCCTTCCTAGATGATTGGTATGTTATGGATCACCTATTCTTAACCTGAGAGACAGAGTGAAGTCCACTGACATCATTCCTCTTATGAATAACACCAATTGACCCTTACATTTGAACATTTTTGTAATGCTACACAGCTTGAGTAAATTAAAAACTTATGCAACATATATTATGATAAACACACTTGAAAAAAAATTCTTAACATTCATTCAAAATAAGTTAGGCTAAACACCATTTCTTTATAGACAACACATTAACCCAAAAGAAATATGTAATCTAACCCGAAACAAAACTTATGTACATGACATATATAGATCTAGAACTGACCAGAACAATAAAACTATAAACAAGATTTGCACAGTAGACTTGAAGACAATGGTCAAGCTCTCGGATCAGAATCTCTATTTGGAAAGTGGAAAAACATTTGGAAAGGGTGAGCTAAAAAGCCTAGTGAGTGATGATTTTGTAAAACAAATACGCTTTAGTCTTTTACATAAATCATTCATAAGGCTTGGCATAATAATAAAATCTTAAGTACTTCCTTGAGCTAAACTCTTTATGTTGTTCAAATACCCTTTTATCTCTGTATATTTTATATCCAGAAAACTCGATCACGATAGTAACTAGCTCGATCTTCCGTGTTTGATTTAATAATTTCAACCAGAATAGTAGAGTACCTTTGGTCATACCATCTTGCCAAATCTTGGTAAAGATAGAAGCACACATTTGGTCTTACTATCTTGCCCAATATCAGTAGTAGTTGGCAAAGTGGTGAACAAAGCCCCATACCCTAAACTATGCACATTGACAACCGAGAACTTGACATATAGAATACCAAGATTTTCTCTTTAAAACTATTTTTATTTAACTCATGCTTTTCATAAATCATTGCTGGCAAATCTCATCAATAAATACATGCTTTATTAAAAACATTTCTAAACTCATGCCTTGGAATATTTTCTAAATAACATACTTTAAGGCAATAGAAATAAGACAAAACACAACTCAATAAACAGAAATAAGGCAAAACACAACTCAATAATTATTTCAAGGCGTACTTAAATAATAGCTTGTAAAACATATTTATAATCGTCATTTAGAAATCATTTCGTCACTCATAGAGGTACCTTAAACCCTCAACTTGTAAATTTTTCTTATCTCCGTTGGACTTGAATTAATGGAAAATAATTTCATTTAATCCTCTTTAATCATAAAAGAATAAAAATATTACTTAAAAATGGCAAAAATATAAAAAAATGGTCTCAAAACGCCCTTTGGCACTGGCTGGCACGCGTGGATGGTGGCTGAGGGGACTGGTGTGCACAAATGGGTGGCAAACTGACGCTGGGGCATGTCACGGGCATACTTGTCCAGGGCGTTTAAAATATACTATAGGGAAGGCATAGTAGTTGAATTTCCGACCAAGTGTTGCCGCAATCATTGCAATCAAAGCTCTTTCCTTGCAATTGGTAGTCTTCAATGCTTTCTTTAAAGATGTTTTCAATTAATTTCTTTTCTCTCACGTTTTATAAAACATTTCTCAAGAATGTGAAGGAAGACTCATCATACTGCAAGTTTGTTCATAATTTATGGATTTTGGTCAGCTAACTTGTTGATTGAGTAGAACAAGTGCCGCAAAATCACTCGTCTAGTGTGTGAAAGGTTGCGAGTGTGGCAATTGGTATAAGAGCCACGTTGGCTTATTCATGGGTAAGAGAGAAAGATGTCGACCATGAAACACCAGGCAACGCCTATGTAGATCGACTAGTAGAACTTGAAGAGCAGATGCTCTACCTAGTAGAAGTTCTTAACTCCATCTATTTCTTGGAGTCTCGACTTGTAGAAAGTTATGAGAAATCCAATGCTATTGACGTAGTGATCTGTCGTCTCGATCGATTGCCCATAGAAGAGTTCTTGACAAGAGTTATAAGAATTGGAAACGTTACCTATGAGTGTGAGGACAGTTCCTTAGGCTTTGTTGTGCATATAGAAGAACGTGTTATTGAGCTTGATAGCTCTCAAAAGATAATGTTGGAAATGATACACGATATGTTAGAGGGTTTTTGAGTTATCCTCGATGTCGTTAGGAATCAAATCATAGAGGTGAACACAAAAGTGAACCTCATGATGCGAACAATGAAAAACCAAGCTTTAGTTGGAGGAGTAGTTTAGGTAAGCAAGATAAAGATTTTTGAACCCAAGTCGTTCTGTGGGGCAAGAAATGCAAAGTAACATTGGCAACCATGCATCTATTTGAAAATGCAAAGTTATGGTGGAGGTCCGATATGTTGGTATTCAAGAAGGACGTTGCACGATAGACATATGAGACATTTTAAAGAAAGAACTCTGCTTGTAGTTTTTCCCCGAGAACGTCAAAATCCTGGCTTGGTGGAAACAGTGTGAATTAAAACACATTGGCAATATTATAGAGTATATGAAGCAATTTTCAGGGCTGATGTTAGACATACGTGAAATGTCAGAAAAGACAAAATCTTCTATTTTGTTGAAGGGCTAAAACAGTAGGCAAAGTCAAAGTTATACGAGCAGAGGGTTTAAGACCTCACATCAGTCTATGCAGCGGCCAACTAGTTGTTTGATATGTCTTGTGACTCTCAAGATGTGAGACATTACCAAAATTTCTCATCTAAAGGATACAAAAGTAGTCGATCAAGTCTCCCAATGCTGCCAATGGAGACAGACATTCTGGTGGAGATCACAAGCCTTTCCAATCCAGTATGGGAAACATATGGCGAGGAACCAATAATCAAAACACACCAAATCATCCTCTCAGATGTTTTATATGTAAGGGACCACACCTGGCTAGAGAATGCCTTAATCAAACTGCCTTAAATGCCTTTCAGACCTCTTCAGCCTCAAACTTGAACGATAAGTTGCACTACGAGAAAGTAGACCTTGCCCGATGTAGTCACACGTTGGAAAAACCACGATTTACGTTGGGCAAGGTATTTTTTACATTTGAAGCAATGTTAGAGAAACCACGTCAGGGACACTTTCCCTGATGCAAGGCATGTCCCTTTACCGATGCAATGTGGTGATGTCAAAGAAAACCTAACATCAATGTCGTTGGTGCACGTCGGAAAATATCCCTCCCGACGTGTGATATACATTAGAGAAGGATTTCATATTAATTTTTTAAAAAATTAATTATTAATTTTGGTTTTTTTATTTTTTTAATTATTGTTTTCAGTTCCACTTTGCAAGACTAAAAAAATTTGCAGTAAATTATGAAAATTAAAATATTTGAATTTATAATAAACAATGTACACAAAATGTTCAATACAAAAAATTACATATAATATAAAACAATTACATTAACATTAAAAGAAAAAAAACCTACAGCTACTATGCTCCAGTCATGGACACCAAACCTACAAATGACATAAAAATAGAGTTATAATATCACATATGAAAAGTTAGAAAAATTAAATATTGAAAAGTACGTACCCAAGTGTTTACGACCTTCGTTGTGCTCGACTCATCTTCTCAATTATCTTCTTCATCTCCTCCATTTTTCATGCATGGTGTGCTATTTGTCGGTCTCGCTCCTTCTTCCTTAAGTATTGTTCTTCAATTATCCTATTATCGATTTCAAGGCTTGCCTTTATTTCAGTAACCTCTTCTATGTGTGTCTGGTGGTCATGCATATTTGAGGAAGAAGTGAAGTAAAACTTTTCGTGGACTTAGGTTTTGGGTCCCAACCAAAACCTTTTGAGTAGCCTGATTGTCTACCCAAAACAATCTTGCATATCTCTTCCTCAGATAGTGGTTGAGAACCCTCTAGGACAGGCTGAGACTAAAGTTCCAACATTTGATTCTGCACAATAGAAGCTTATAAGTTTAGGAGATGATCAAACTTAAAAACAGAATTGAAAGTATAACAAAAAGTTTTCATAAATTTACAAAAGCATCCTCTGCTGCTGGTGAAGCGAACTCGCCAATACTATTGGCGTGGATTTTGTGAAATAGCTCGACACGGTCTACCAGACGACTACATAATTTAGCGAGCTTTGTTTATCTTTGAAGGAACAACTTTGTGCCGCTCCTGTAGTTGTAAGGCTTTTGTGCCCTAGCAGCCTTACACATATTTGATTGCTCCTACATTCAAAAAATAATAATCAAGTCGTTATACTTTCAAACAAATGAAATAAAAAAAATGTTAATTGATTTCAACGTAAACTATATAAATCACCTGAAACTGTCGAGTGATGCAGTGGTCACAAAGAAAGTGCCAATCTTGCACCTGGTTGACCAATCTGGACGACAGGTTTTCCTGTGCTTGTTCAGGATCGCTAAAATTCTTGAAATGTTAGTGGTTATCTCCTCTAAATTCCTTCCACACGGTGAGCATCTGATGCTCAAGAAATTGATCAAGTGTTGGATCGTTTAGATCGAACACAAAAAATTGCTAAAAAGAAAGAGGTTTCAGATTAATCTTCTACATATGTAGGTAATTGGAATATATATATATATATATATATATATTTATGAATTTACAGACTTATCGCTAGGCCACCCTTGACGACTATGATGCACTCTCGTGGTACATCTGCCCACTTTAAGACCTGAATCATAAATGTGTCTTGCGTCAACACATTAATCGTATAGCTGAAACAAGGGGGACGTGCAAAGATGGGCTTATCCCCTCAGAGGGATAGAAATGAGGATTCTTGCATTCTGTTGACGTGTCTTTCAACATCAATGTTTCATGAATGCTATCGTCTCCTCATAGTGGGAGTGGGAGACGACTGAGAGGGATCTACTGAAAATGCATGTTATTAGATATAATAACTATAACTAAAGACGGTTGAGAAGGATGTACTAAAAATACTCGTTATTACTAACCTGAAGTGTCACCTAGTGAAGATGAGTCGCCTGCGTTACCTAACGCGTCTAAGTTGAGGAAATAGTCTCCATCACGAGTGCTGCTCGGAATGTTACACATAATTCCTGCAGGCAAATGTAAAACAAATGTGAGTATCGTAAAGTAATTATTAATGTATAGAAAAATGACTAATGTGTATATGTCAAAAAAACATTGTTATTCATCGTCGCTTGACCCGCTTTGATGTGAGGGTGATTATTCATCATCCTCATCGTCTATGAAGTTGTTCGTGACATGATGCACATTAGGTCTTTCCACCACTGAAGGATCAATTTTAGCCCTGCATATAGTGTCATCCACAATGACGTATTCATTCGATAATGATTTCCAATACATTAAGTTCATCATTTTTGATATCTTCCACTTCTGACATGTCTCATACATGTTTATTTTGTACCACTTACACAACTTTCCAATTGGTACCATTTTTAGGGCCCTTCAGGTAGAGCACTTGATGTGCCTGGGTTACAAAAATCACTGGTTCTTCAACGAACCAAAAAGGAAACGTGTTTATTGATTTGTAGCTTAGTTCATCATGTGTTCTATGATTTTTTTTGTATGTGTCAAACCATCAACACTTGAATAGCCAAACACGTCGTCCAAATGAATATTGAATGTGTAATACTTCCTCCAAAACCCCATAAAAATTATTGTTAGCACTGCCTCCACTACCTTCACCAACTACCATGACTAAACTATTTTGTGTTATGCATCAAAAATCATGTTTCAACATGTGAAATCGTATTCCACCCACAATGTAACCACTGTAAGAGTGAACATCAAGTGAAGGTCTCATTGGAGTGAGAATAAATTTTGAGAAATGTTTGAATTCTCACGCATTTTAGGTATAACCTGAAATTGGTGTACCATGAATACTCGTATATATAAAATATATAGTAGAGCATATTGTACGAACTCTCGAAGTCATTTACTCTAAATACCTAAGCTTTGAAACAATCCACAAAAGCTCGTTGGTGTCTTTTAAAAATTTCAGAAGAGCTTTCACCCTGATGACATATTAACAACATATGTTTCCTAAAGTACACAATTGTGAGTTTATGTGCCGATGATGACAAAGACTAAAAATATTGTCAAATGGATGTGTGAATTAATCAGGATATAGAAATGTGTACTTGTGGTACTCCACTACTTCATTCACATTGCTGAGGATGTACCAATGAAAGAGTCATATCTCTTCTTGTGATATGCTTCCTAAACGTGATGCTCTCAATGGTCGTACCTTCTGAATGAATACTTTGAACTCACCAATCATCTCGTCCTCTTTAATGCTATCACCATTTTGGTCATCTTTGGTGAATTGGGTCTCACGTAGATACCACAAACAAAAAGTACTTGATTCATTCATAAGATATCCTTCTACAATAGACCCCTTAGGACGTACTTTGTTACAAACATTACGTTTTAGTGTGCAAAGACTTATTTCAATGGGATACATCCAACTGTAAGAAACCTAACCAGCGACCTTTGTCTCATATGGCAAGTAAACTGCAAGGTATACCATGACGCTAAAAAAAAGCAGGTGGAAATATTCTTTCCAATTTGTACAGTATAATTATCATGTCTGCCTGCAATTTGTCTAAATCGCTTATTCTTATATGCCTGTAATATATCTAAATCACTGATTCTTATCGTTGTGGTACAAATTACATACACAGTTTAGTATTAGCAATATACATATTTTTGTGTAAAAATGATCGAACACCGAATGGTAGAAGTCGGTGTAGCAAAACATGACAGTTGTGCATTTTGAGACCTGATATTTTTCCATCATTTGCATTTACACATCGTGAAATATTAGAAACAAATCAATCAAAAAACTTAATTGCGTTCAAGAATTTACAAAACTCAATCGCTCGCTGCTAGTCAAAAGTATAACTCGCATGTGGTTTCACCAATCGGTTACCGACTTCTATCAAATGTACACATTTTCGATTATCGACTTCTATCAAATGTTATCTTCAAATTTTGTAAATCCAATTGAGTATTCGTGGTATCTTTCGTTTTTCCTTCAATATTCAACAATGTATCGACCAAGTTGTCAAAAACATTTTTTCCAATATGTCATCAAGTTTGTGACTAGTAAGTAGTCTCGACCAATAAGGAATATCGAAGAAAATGCTTTTCTTAGTCCAATTAAGAGTTCTATTTCTTTTTCTATTTTTCAACGAAGGATGCTTACTTATGACTGAAAACTCCAACGAATCTAGTTGTTCTAAGATTTCTCGGCCATTCATTACCATTGGAGGTACTTTATGCTCTACTTTTCCATCATGTAGCCTACTTCTATGCCAAACGTGGTTATCTAAAAGATACGTCGATATACCATCAAAGCTATTTTTCCTTGTATTCCGAAGGATGATCTATCCTCCATGCAAATGAGGCATGCCTGATACCCTTTTGTACTCCAACTAGTTAGATTATCATATGTCGGGAAGTCATTAGTTGTCCACAACAAGACAACATACAACTGGAAACATTGATCAATAAGATAATCATACGTACGCACACCAAATGTCCATGGATTTTTTAGTTCCTCAATTAATGATTGTAGGTATACATCAATTTCCCTACCATGTGATTTTGGACTGGGAATGAGCAAGGACATGAAGAAGTTTGACTCTTTCATGCATTTCCATGGTGACAAATTTTACGAGTGGTACTCATATGATCGAACACATTAAATCCATCTGAAGCTAATATTAAACGAACATTTTGTGGGTCTAAAGCAAAATCAGGAAATTCAAAATTAAAGTGCTTCCATCCCTCTGCATCAGTTGGATGTCACAACACATCCTCTGTTTTCACTCATTTATCCTTATGCCATCACATGTCTGTCGAGCTTTCTTGTGATACAAAGAATCGTTGCAATCTCGACACCAGAGAAAAGTAATGCAATACTTTTTGTGGAATTGTTTTCCTGATCTATTAGAACTAATCTTGTACAGAGACTCACCATAAGTGGAACATTGTTGCAAGTCCTCGAACTCCTTCTAGAGCAATACATAATCATACTTACAAGCATGAATAGTCTCGTATCAATGTCCAAATCACAGAGTTTTCGTTTTGCTTCATAGAATGAACTAGGGATGTTGGTAGCATATATTAGAAACACACATTTTATTAATTCTAATATCATATCCAATGACTTTTTGCTCCAACCATTGATAACCTTCACATGCATCATCGTAACCAAAAAGTTCACTGACAAAAATTCTGAACAGTCGGGGTATAACTCACGACTTGCTTGATTTAATAACTCCTTAACTACCATGTTTGTTTTGTCTTTTCTAAATCTACCCTATTGTTGAATGACAATTGATTAACTTAACCTTCCTCCATCTCTTTTATGTGTTCAATACCAGCTTGTAAATCATGCAGCATATCCAACATTTCATTTTCTTCAGTTAGTGGATTACTGCTAGTTCCTTCAACAAAAGGATTACTACTACTCGTTCCTTCATCAAATCTTTGCATACCTCTGTGCAAGTTCATGAACTCTCTATGATACACCCAGTTTATATAGGAGGAGGCCAGTGGTTAATAGATGTCGCTCCACACTCTTTAATGAGTCTCAATTTGAATTTATATATTTCTTGCATGGACACCTTATTTTTATGTAATTATTAGTGTGATCTTTTGCAACCTCTAAAAATTGGAAAACTCCTTCTTTATACTCAACAAAATACCTATCCATAAGTTTTATCCAACTCTTGTCCATCTCGCTAAAAGCTCTAACAAATAAATATGTTGGATTAGTTTTATATCTCTTCTCTCAAATACTCCAACTACTCAAACTTACTCTATGAATAAGTTATGTCAAATCTCCCATAGCTACAGGCTATCTAACATTTTAAACACCGTGATCACTTCAATGGTGTATGAAGACCCTTCCCAAATACCCTCTGCCCCAACCTCCAATTCAGTAAACAACCACCTTAAATTCAATATAACTCCCATAAATCTCAAACCAAACACAGATTCAATAATATTCCAAATTACTCAATATCAATCTTAAACTCTAAAACCAATTCAAATTTAACCTAAACTCTAAATACTCAACATTATATCATATACATTCATTAAAATCTAACCTCTAAAATTAAAATATAAAATTACTACAAAATTATATCATATATATTCATTATATGAATGCTTATCGTATTTAAAGCTCGAACAAATACATATTTTTCTAAATTCAATAAACAAATATACATACATATATAAATACATTTTCCTAAATTCATACATTTTTCTAAATTAAATAAACAAATATACATACATACATACATACATTTTTCATTATGTATGTAATTTCTACATTCCAAATATACATACATACATACATTTTTCATTTTACATACGTGCATACATTTTTCATTATGTAATACATACATACATACAAACAAATGTATGTAATTTCTAAACTCCAAATACATAGATACATACAATTTTCTAATATCTAACAAGTATACATTTTAATCATACAAATTTATATACATTCAATTTGAATCATACAATATTTAACAAATTTAGATACAAAATTATAAAAAACATATATAAAATTTAATATTCTATTTTTTTAAAAAAAGGACAACCTTGGTGGTGAATGACAAGTAGAGGAACCGACGGTGGCTGCGACACTAACGACAGAGGTGAAGACGTATGGTGGCGACACTCACAACAGTGGCATAATGGCAGCGGCAAACTCTCTTAGCTCTCTCTCTGCCAACTTTTCTTTTTCTCCCTTTTATTTTTGCGTTTTGTGTTGAAGGGGTGGAAATAGAGTAAACAATCCCCGACGTGCTAGAAGACATCGGGGTAAGTCACCTTTTCCCAACATTTTTTTCTAAGGACATCGGGGAAAGTCCTCATTTTAAAATTAATATTTGAACTTTTCCCGACATATGGTAGATGGGCATGGAGGAAGTTTAAATATGAATTTCAAATGTCACCTTTCCTCAACGTCCCTCTGCCACACGTCGTGGAAAGGTGACGTTTTAAAATTAATAGTACACCTTTTCTCGACATGTGGTAGAGGGACGTTGGGGAAAGTTAAATATTAATTTCAAATGTCAACTTTTGACGACGTCCCTTTGCCACACATCAGGGAAATGTGTGCTATTAATTTCAAAATGTCATTTTTCCCCAACATGTGGTAGAGGGACATCGAGGAAAGTTAATGTTTGAAATTAATATTTAACTTTCCCCGAAGCCCCTCTTCCACACGTCGAGGAAAGGTTCCATATTCATTTTATATTCAAACTTTCCCCAACACCTATTCTCCATGCATCAGGGAACATGTCTTACGTCAATGCAACTATGCGTGCTTGGTGTTGGGTGGTCAACACCAATGCATGGTTCGTCGATTCCTTATGTCACGTCAGAATTTCTTCAATTTCTTGTAGTGTTGAGTCAAACAAAAGGTGAAGTTGGTTAGATGGATGAAGTTGAAAATCCTAGAATGGGGGCTTTGAAATTCTTGTCGACTCTGTGGAAGAAAGTAGGGGAGACAAGTAGGCCTGTGGAAATGGGTCTCAACCAGAAACTAGCAAAGAGCACCATTGTTGATTTTGGGGTAACTAACAATTTCATAACGAAGTAAGAAGCCAAATGACTAAATCTTTGCTGGGAGAAGGATATAGAAAAAATGAATGTCATGAATTATGCAACTTTACCCATCATCAAACTAGTGAAACGAAAGATGATAAAGTTCAGAGGATGAAGCAACCTCGTAGACTTTATGGTTGTAATTACGGATGTTTGATTTTGACATAGTACTCAAAATGGAATTCCTCCTTGAATATCAGGTGATACCAATACCTTTAGCTAAATTTCTGGTGATCATTAAATCTACCCCCATCATTGTTCAAACAGACCTTCACCAACCTAATGGGTTGAAAATGATTTTGGCCATGTAATTGAAAAAGGGCCTTGCTCGAGATAAATCAACATTCATGGCCATGCTGCCTGAGTTTTTAAAAAAAGATAGTTCATGGGGTTGGACCTTCGAATGTTAAGCCACCTTCGATGGTTTGAAGCAAGCCATGATTAAAGGGCTAGTTCTTAGGATCGCTGATGTGACCAAACCTTTAAAAGTTGAGATCGATTTGTTCAATTATGTGTTGGGCAGTCTTCTGCAAAATAGACACCTCATCACATTTTAGAGCCAGAAATTGGATGTCACATAAAAGAAGTATATGGTGTCTGAAAAAGAAATGCTTATCGTGGTACATTGTCTGATAGCTTGGAGACAATATTTATTCTGATATACTTTTTTGTGAAGACCGACAACAGTGCTATTTGCCACTTCTTTACTCAGTTGAACTTGACTTCAAAATAAGCAAGATGGCAAGAATTCTCGATCGAGTTTGATTTTGAAATCGAACATAAGAAATGAGTGAGTAACTAGACAGCTGATGCCCGAAGTAGAAAAAAGGAATATGTGACTTTGTGAATGTTAGCCCATCTTCAGATGAGTAAGATTGATAGCCCAATAAGCAACGTTTTGAGTGAATCCTTGAAAAAGGATTATGTTGCTCAAGATGTCATGAGTTTTGCTAAGTTCGGTAAGGCAAGACCAAAGAATTGGGTTCAACTATTAGATGTAGTCCAATTTTATTTTAAGGCTCTAACATGTTCATTGACTGGAAGAAGACCATTTAAGAATGTTTGCGGCAGGAAACCTATAATGTTACACCTTGTTGATCATTCCTATGTAGGGAAGAAACCTTAGGCTCATAACTTTACCATATAATGGAAAAAGACAACATACATCATTCAGGCCTATCTAGAGAAAGCCTCGAAGCAAAAGAAGAAGTGGGCAGATAAGAAGTGTTGCCCCCTTGAGTTTTAGGCAGACAATCAGGTCCTTATCAAACTACGACTTGAACAGATTTGGTTTTGAGAACGTAAAGACCAATGCCTCGTGAGAAAATATGAGGGACTAGTAGAAGTTCTGGAAAGAGTTGGGAATACACAATAGAGAATAACATTGCCCACATGGATGAAAACTCACCCAATAATTCATGTGAGCAACTTGAAACCCTACCATCAAAATCCTGATGACATACAGCGTAATGTCATTGTCCGACCAACCATCGACCTCAACCAAAAAAAAGTTAAAGAAGTTAAACAAATCCTAATCGAGCGAGTGAGGAAGGGCCAAAGACCCACAAGAAGGATCCATGAGTACTTAGCGAGGTTAAAGAACCATCATATGGAAGAAACTAGCTGAGAACATGTTAAAAACTTATAAGCCTAATAGTAGAAGATCGAAGAGTTTAAATTGCGTCAGTAGACAGAGACACCAGCTGTTTGAGTGGCACAGAATGTCACTAGCATACTTGTCTAGGGCGTTGTTTGCCTTTGGTCGTACGCCTAAATACTCCCAAACCATCTTGTCTTTTCCTAGTTTTAGTCTATTGCTTTTCTTTTTGTGTCACCGAGCTAGGAGGAGAAATTTTAGCATTTTCATATGCAAGCCTATCGTAGCTAAAAAAGTTTAAAATGTACTATTGGGGAGACATAGCAGTTGAATCCCCAACCAAGCATTGTCGCACTCATTGCAATCAAGGTTTTTTCCTTGCAATTGACAGTCTTCTATGCTTTCTTTAACGATGTTTTTAATGAATTTATTTCTCTCTCACGTTTTATAAAACCTTTTCTCAAGAACATGAAGGGAGGCTACATCGTATCACGAGTTTGTTCGTGATTTATGAATTTTGATCGACTGACTTATTTGCTGAGTAGAACAAGTGTCACATAATCTCTCCTCCTATGTTTGAAAGGTTGCGATTGTGACACACTAAAACAAATTAGTCTTTCAATAACAATTTTTAATAACATATATTATAAAATGTTATTAAAGAAAAAAAAGAAAGGGGTGCGCGCGTGGGAATTGAAAAAAAGAAGAAAAGTGGGCCAAAATTCTTAGTTTCCCCTTTAGGGCACTTTCACATTTCATCTTTCCGTTTCCCTCTCTCATGCACGACTCCTGTGATGATACCCACACTCTTTCCTTTTCCCTCTCAAGATTTTCGTTCAACCATCATCGTTTCTCCATCAATTTCTCTTTGTGCACATCTCTCTGTCGTTGTCTCTATCACATGTGTGCTTTTATTGTCTCTCCATCCATCCTTTTCTCTCTCACGATTTTTGTTCAAGTGCCTCCTCATCTCTTCATCCATCTTCGTGTCTCTATTGTGTGTCTCTATTTCGACTTCAATCTTTCAGAGTTGAATCTCTCAGCTTCATCTGATCTTTTATCGTCGTCTATATGGGTTCACTTAGGGTTATTTGTCTACTAGCTCGTCTCTCTACTGTTATAGACACTTGAAGCTAATGATTTGAGGTTAGTCTTCTTCTTCCTTTCTTCTACATTGTTTTTATGGTGAGAGTATTGAGTGGAATATCAGTATCAGTATATAAACTCTTTTCATCATTTCAAACTTTGAAATATAAATGTTGACCCAAATAATTTTTCCACCATAATGTAGATTTTAAGTTCCACATCTTCTGCTGACCTCTCTGTTGACTATCTTTTTGTATCAACAACAAGGTAAATACCTTCCAACTTTCACGCTTTTGCATACTTTAATTTTCTTTCTGCTACATGAGTTTAGTTTTCAAAATGGGGTGCTTTCCTTTATGGTGGTATTTTTCAAGGATCGGGTCTTTAAACAATTGTATGTTTTAGATTCATTCTTTTTTTTTTGTAAGTACGGTTGAACTCTATCTCCCATGAGAGCTTACACTTGTAGCTTAAAAAAAAAGGAATAAATTCTAATCCACAATTTTTAGTTTAGTGTTGACCCTTTGAGATACTCCATTTTGAAATTTTAAAGCGGAAGCAACAACTTAAGTATATTGTATATTTGCTCTTAAAATTTAAAAAGCAAGCTCCTAAAAATTTCTAAGTTCCTGAGGGTTTGGGGTTTACAAGAACATTGTCGATGCCTTTGATTGCTGCCATGTTTAGTAAAAAGGATAGATGTTAATATTATATTTAGGAGGTAGTAATATAGGCTTAAATCCTCACCTAGTCCTTTTATTTTGGTCTACCTTTTTCTGAACTAATTTTAATGTT
>JBBPDI010000002.1:12126739-12149153 GCA_037974545.1 Cucumis variabilis
AGTATAATTATTTAACAAATTTTCCAAGAATTATAATTAGTTATTGTTTTGAAATGAATAATTAAATTTAAATGAAAACATATTATTGAAATAATACAAATAGAGAGACAAATTTTTCCTTCAATCCCTCAATTATAAGATCCATAATATACTATTGTGGTAAGCACATTCCACATCTTTACATCAAGATCATACTTAATTATAAAACAATAATTAAAAATTGAAAAACCTAGTTCTTTGGCATCCTTATGCTTATTTTTTGGAAATGACGCTCCTGACCGTTCTCTCTTTAGTCTTCCACTTTTACATTCTTCATCCTTGTATCCTTATCAATTTCTATGCATCTTTTTTATTGGGTCGATTTCTTGCTCCTAGGCATTGTAAAAATCTGATGAAGGTTCATGGACTTTCATAGCCTTGACTCACAAATCTTCATTTAAACTTGTTGGAAGACTAATTTCTTCATACTCTTAACTTTTTGTTGTGACTTGAAAACATGAATAGAAAAGAAAAAGAATCAGATATTTATACCCAAAGATTTGAAAAGAAAAAGACTTTGAAAGGTTGAAATAGATACAAAATAGTTAATATGAGAGAAGGAAATGTGAATATGTGGGAGATAGAGGGATGCGAATGGTTTTAAAGAACTTTTAATGATATAATTAATTAGAGGGAAAAAGTTAAAAGTATTAATACCTAAGTATTTATTAATAATTAATTTCAAAATAAAAAATAAATAAATAACAAATTACAATAAAACCAAAACAGGAAACAAATAAATCTACTAAGAAGAAGGGCAAAATTGAAAACAAAAAGTGTCTCCTCATCCATACTTTTATATATACTATAGATTAGTAAAAGACACGTGTATGACACGTGTAGCTTTAGATTATAGTAAACATTGCATGTATATGTTTAGGTTGTGCTAAATTTAAAAGTAAGAAATTTAAAATGTAATAGAATTAGATTTACATAGATTAAAATATAAGAATTTAAATGTATGACTTGCCTATATCAAAAAATGATTTCTTTATAAACAATATTTTTTTGTACAATTTGAATCTAACTTATTATCACTTATGGGCTTGATCCAAACTTTTGTTGTCTTCATTGAAATTTCTTTAGATAGTGCAACATAAAGTTGTCCATGAGAAAACACATTTTCAAGACGATATAATCCAACATTAAAAATTGTTTGTCTTTGTGCTTTGTTAATTGTCATTGCAAAGCATAAACGAATGGAGAATTGTTTTCTCTTGAACTAAAATGGATATCCATTGTCATTTGGTGGGCTTAATGGTATTCGTGGAAGAGAAACTTGTTTTCCTGCATCATCACCTATTGCTTGATTCTCCATGATTTGTTGAAAGATTTCAACTCTCTAATCAAACAATAGGATTCAAATGTTGGCATTTTTTAAATCAATAGACTTCCAAATATAGAACTTTTAGAGACACAAAAATGTTGATAGAAAAAAAATCAAGGAAGCCTTTTACATAGTAGAAAAAATGCTACAAAAACTTTTCGACTTTTAGGTCTTTAAATTTGTATTGTTAATTAGAATTAATAAGATATTTAATTTTTAATTAATTTCTAAAACATAAATGAAAAACCATTTGCATTCCAACTTTTCACATACTCCAGACCTTAATTTCACTAAACTTAAGTATAATTAATTCAAAAAGTAGTGGGTAAATGAAAAACTATTTGGATTCCAACTCTTCACATCATGCATAGTTTAATTCCACTAAAATTTTGTATAATTAATTCATAAAGTAGTGGGAGATGGTGAGTCTTTTATAATTACTTATATTAAAAAATAAAATTGAAAATGAATTTACCATCAGATCAAAGAGTGATTTGGAACATAGAACTAAACTCAAGGGTATAATGAAGAGAAAAGAAATTCTTCACATTAAGACTTTTATATATACTATAGACTATAGATTTATATTTATATAGGCTAGTAATAACACGTAAACTTTTTCATTTTATATTGGAATATATATATATATACAATATCATTAAACTTTAATTAAATATTACAGTTAGAATGCATAAATAAAATTAGCATGAAAATATTCCAATATCATTTCATTATAAATATTTCAAAATTGATCTTTACTTAATTTAATTAAATAGTAAAAACAATTTTTTTAGGGGTCTTTTAAAAAAGATAACAAAGTGCTAAAATATTTACACTTCATCGAACAATTTGAAATACAAAAAATGTCTCGTATTAATTGGCACCCATCGCATGTAATATATTTGGAAAACTATTGTTTAGATTTGACTATTCATTCCAACACGATCATTTAAATTTGATCATTTAGATTTAGCCACCCAAATTTAAACGATTTTTTCAAAATTCTTTGGTATATGATCGTTTAGATTTAATCGTTTAAATTTGGGTAGCCAAATCTAAATGATTGTTTTTACTATTTTTTTACATGATTATTTATATTTGGTACACGAGCATTTAGATTTGATTTATTCTTCTGTTCTTCTTCTTTGTTATTTATTCATCTCCTCTTCTAATTTTTTTTTTATGTTTTTAAATGATGTTCTTATGTTTAAATCTCATATTTCATCTTCATCATTTTTGGCATGGTTTAAATATCGTTTTCAATGATTAACATGATTGTTTATCATGGTCAACACGATTGTTAAATTTGAAGTTTTTCCACAATCATTTACATTGGATTACACGATTGCTTACCATAATCAATATGATCGTTTATCATAATCAACACGATCACTTACCATGACTAGCATGATCGCTTACCATGATCAATAAGATCGTTTACCATGGTCAACATGATTGTTAGATTTGAAGTTTTTAACAATCATTTACATCAGACTACATGATCGCTTACCATAATCACACGATCATTTAACCATAATCAACATGATTGCTTACCATAACCAACACGATCGTTTACCATGGTCAACACGATCATTAGATTTAAAGTTTTTAACTTTCATATATATTGGACTAAATGATTGCTTACCAAAATCAGTACGATCGTTTACCATGATTAGCATGATCGTTAACCATGGCTAACATCGTCCTTTACCATGGTCAATATGATCGTGCAAAGTATATTATTTCACTGTACAATCGTCTATCCTTGTAATATATCTTAAACAATTGTGTAGTTATGGCAAACAATTGTGTAAACGAATCTGATGATCATTTAGATTATATTATACGATCGTTTATGTTTAAAGCTTTCCCACCATCGTTTAGATTTATTATTCGATTGTTTAAATTTGAAGCCGTTTTTCCATTGTTTAAATTGAACTATAAAATTATATATCATGATATAAACGATTGTAGATCATTCATTTAGATTGTAGTACATGATAGTTTAGAAGAAGATTACTCTCTACGACTAAGGGGAGGCGTGCTGCTTAGACCCTCAATGCATACCACACCGCGTGATAAACGTTGAACACCTAATAAACGAAGCAACTTTTTATACTACAAGATTTAAACGCGAAATTTAAACTTAATAAAATGAGAAACTTCATTGATAAACGAATCGCAAAAGTTCATTTGGCTTTTAGTACATAATTCTTTCAAAAGAAATGAAATACAGACTCAAGATAGCGACTTGACTTCGCTCGCCTAGTTTCTACATAACATGCGAGATGACAATGACTAATACCAAAATGATGTGATTAAGGAGACACAATAGAAGTTCAAGGTAGCAAGTTGTATTATAATCATATTTGTCCAGATCTTAATATGGACAATTGTGAAATTAGGCAGCATAAATAACAAGCAGTTTAATTCAAAAATCACTCTTTAATTTCATCACTAAAACCATCTCACGTTGCATGTCTCTCGCATACCATATAGTCATCTCCCAGAATCATTCCGTAAATTGAATTAAGTCTATGTACCCTTGCCTTGGCTCAAACGTTTACCACACTCTTTTTCAAGTTGCAGCTATACGGAGTAAACTCAATGCCATTAGCAAGTTTTATCAATTCCACTACCCATAAATGAGTCTTCCATTGCCAGATCACACAATAAGAAAAAGGCATCTCATATTAGATCACATAGCAAGTATGAGGCATCTCATCCAAGATCACACAACATGAATAGGGTATTCTATTCCAGATCACACAACAGGAATAGAGTATCATATCGCAAGGGTGCAAAGAGTCACCTTATCACAAATCTTATCAAGTCTCACGTACTCTTTAGAACTCAATCATTTTCTCTTTTCAAATAATAATAAGAACACCACAAGGTTCAAAAGAAATAGTTTCAAATACATTTTGCTTCAAGAGAATAATTTACAAAACATTCTTTTACTTGCAAAGGTCACTCATCACATGCATCTTTTAAATCATTTTGGCATCATTTCTAATGCATGGTATGATAATCTTATTTCAACACATAGTAAGTTCAATTCATTTATAAGTCCGGTGCATTTTAGAATTAGAAAGCATAAGGGGAAACATATAGCCATAATCTCAATAGAAGTTTATTTAAGGATTCATTCAAACACACTTTAGAAATCCTTTTTACTTTAAAAACATTTACTAAGAAAAATCACTATCACAATCAGCTGGGTTCTTCGTCTGGCCCTTAGCCTAGAGCTTCCTTGCACTTTCTTCCAATAATTGTTGGATTCAAGTTGACTTTGAATATTCAAAGCCTCATAATTATTCTAATTTTTCTCTTATGGAAGCTATGATCAAACAAACTTCAAGATGGTTGAATTTTCTCTAATTATAGCTCTTTTCCTGTGGAGTCTTCCTATGCTAAAATGATTAATTACTACTATAATTAGCGAGAGGAGGCCCAATACTAAAACACCCCGTGTCTCTACCATGTCTTTATCTTTGATTTAAATTGGGTGACAAGGTGAATCATTGGTCGACTTCCTTACGTGGGCAATGATGTCATTACCTTCTCATGAAGTAGGCTTATATCGCAATGAGGGTTCTTCACGTAGTCTCTTTATTGTATAGTACTTCTTATCGCATTGACCATCTTCGTCACTTGTAATCTTATCACGTAAATTAGTTCGTGATTTGGGTCTTACAGTTGCGTTAAGTGTTGTGGCAAGAAGTAGGTGTTCTACGATGAAAGAAGTCAAATGTTTTGTTAGGGTAGCATGCACTACAAAAAATTGAAGCATTCCCGACGATTCAGGTGTTTTTCATAAATGGCCCTCAACCCACTCCCACTTCGAGAAGACGTCAACACTCTCAGAACTTGAAGTTGGATAGATATGTACATCAAAATAGGAAGATTCCCATATTAATCGCCCTAGGAGGGGATAAGCCTATCTCGCCATATTTTGTTCGGTTCAGCAACACCATCAGTGTGTTACGCGAGACACATTTCCAATCTAAGCCCTCAAGTGGGATAATGTACCTCCAGAGTACATTAAGGTTGTCAAGGGCGGCTTACAGGTAAGTTTGTAAATTACCTTACATATATGTTAAACCTACATATGTAGAAAACTAATCCTTTAGGCTATTCTTTTGTAGCGCTAGTTCATCCTTGAAATTTCTGATTCAACACTTACTCGTTTTATTGAGCATGAAATGCTCAGCACGTGGAAGGAGTTCAAGAAAGAAAACCACCAACATTTCAAGCATTCTCGACAATTTTAGGTGATTTATATCTTCTCCTTTTACTTCACAGTACCTCACTTTTGTTCTTTGAATGTAACATTTTTATTGTGTGCATGTATGAGCAATCAAGGATCGACAAGGCTGTTAGAGCGAAGCATCCTTATAACCATAAAAGTGAATCCAAGACATTCCTACAACGACAATACGAGCTCGCTAAAGAACACGATCGCCCAATAGACAATGTCGAGTTTTTTAGAGAAACACATGCCAGTAGGCTGGCGAGTTCATTTCACAGGTGACAGTGGATGTGTGTGTAAGTTTATGAAAAAAATTTCGTGTACTTTCTACTTTTAATTCTCATATCACAACTTAAAACTTTTATGATGCAAAATCAAATGTTTGAACTCTTGTCGCAACCCATCCCAGAAGGTTCTTAACGACTATCTAGGTATGAGATATGGGAGATAATTTTGGATAGGCGACCAGGGTGCTCAATAAGTCTTGGTTGGGGCCCCAAGTCCAAGTCTTGAAAGAGTTTTGCTTCTAGTCTTCCTCTTTCTATGACCAAGAGATGCACTCCAAAGAGGTTAGTGGATTAATGGCTAGCCTTGAAAATACTAATCGCTTAATTGAAGAATAAATAAGGTCAGAGGAGCATGATCAAAAAATGGAAGAGATTACTGGAAAAATGGAAGAAAGTGCTCGAAAAATGGAATAGAGTGCTTGAAAAATGGATGAAAATGCGCGACAAATGGAAGAGATGAGGAAGATGATTGATGAAATGAGTCAAACACAGAGAGGACCGTGAACAGTTGGGGTACATATTTTTTAATTTTTAATTTATTTAATTTCTCATCTATAATATATTTCTAACTTTACTTTTATGTCATTTGTAGGTTTGAGATTTTTTGACTTTGTCGTAAGTAGTTATGTTTTAAGAGATAGTGTAGTTTTTTTTTAATGTAATTGTTTTAAACAACAACTTGTAATATTTGCTATACATTCAGATTTTGTATTTAATTTTATAAATTGAAATTATTTTTATTTTAATAAATTGTTATAAATTTTTTTGTTGCCTTTCGAACCGAAACTAAAAACAATACCTTACGATAATAAAAAAAGTAATAAAATAACTAAAAATTTCTCCCGATGTATACCCTACGTCAGGAAGAAGGGATTCCCTGACATCTTTTCTATGACTTTGGGGGAAATTTTTTTTCAACGTGGTGTTGAGACTGCCTTAGCTCTAACGCATGGAGGAGACATCAGGCATACTCTATTGTCGACGTCAGTCACACGTTGGCATTGACGACGTTAGAGATAAGGCAATCCCAACGTTGTCTATTTGGTGCGTAAGAGATTTTGCCCCTGACATTGTACTCTTGACTTCTTTTTTGAAAGGGCTTCTGACATCGAGAAAACCTCTCTCGATGTATTTTTGTATTATTTCTGACGCATTGTGGCATTGGGAATCCCCCAATTCCTTGTAGTGACAATGTGAAGTTAGGAAAAAGGAGTTGGAGTTTATAACCTATTATCACACTCCACCCCAAGAACGTCCTAGCTCAGTATGCGAGGCATAGCGTGACTTGAGTATCTATGATGTGTTAAATGCCAAAGACACTAAATCTTAAGATTCTTAAGCCTTGCTTAATCACCTAGTGACTTTTCTTTATCTTGTGAGATGCAAACAAACTATAGGCGATATAATCAACCTTACATAAAAAGTAATCATATAAACATTTTTTAAACTTCAACTAAGTGTTTTACAATATTAATACAAATTACACAAGTGCAATACTTTTAACTTAAAAGTAAAACACCTGATAGCTCATCTCACCTAGCAGCTTCTCACCCTTTCCTTTCTTGGCCTTACCACCTGATTCTAGGAGGATGAAATTTAAAAACATAAGTCTAGGGATTTAATGAGTTTTTATAAAATCCTTTTTGCTAAATACCATTAGTAAACATCATTTCGTTTAATAAACACATAAGCTCAACATTTCACATAAACACACATTAGTCAACAATCATTCCTCTCACCAAGAATACCGAACCATTCTTTATGCTAGGTCTCATTACTTTACATTTAGACTACTGTAACAACAACATCTGAGACTATATAAATTCATCCTTGTTGCTCAGGTCGAAGCGCAATGCACATCTTTTATACATGGCTACCTTTACTCTTTATGTGCACATAATAGTTAGCTCAATGTTAGAAAATAAACTAATGGTTTGAATACCATTTCATAATCATTGTAACATATAAAACATGTTTTGAAACATATTATAAGCTTTTCATATAAACCTTTCTAGAAATGTTTGAATTGAAATCGTCATTTCAAATTAGTAAAGACTTTATAAAGGAGGCTTGAAATTATATAAAACTTTAAAGAAAACACTCATAGAATTAGAGAACTTAAACCCAAAATGCTCATTTTCTTCTTCTTGCGTAGATACTGTGACAGTACCTCACCCCTTTAGCTTTCACTTCAACTTTGTAGAGTAACAATAATTAATAGTCTGATCTCAACCTCTATTTATACTACTCCTTAAAATAGCTTAGTCACCTTTATACTCTTGTTAGCTCGCCAGCTCCTACTCTTAGTGGTGCATATGTAAGTTTTATGTTAAACCTAATCATGCTTAACTTAATCTTTACACGTGGTCCATTAAATATCCTTAGGAAATTTATAGGAACTTTCCTTACTTCTTATTATATAGACTTCCACTTTGTGAAGAGCCTAAATCGCATAGTAACACTTAGTCTTCAAAAGTCTTGTCCCTGAACCTCTCTCGCGAACTACCTTAGTCACAACTTCTTAACGCATAAATTCTTAAAACACCTTTTCTTTAAACACTTAGTTAAAATTACTCTTTAACTTAAGTACATGTCTCACAACTGTTGCAAAGAGAAGAAGGTAGAGAAGAGTTTAGCTTCCCGAGAAGATAAGGTTAACATCTCAAGGAAATGTATAATCTTGATTGGATAGTTGGTTATGTGTTGAGCTTAGATTGGTTGTTGGCATGACATGCAGTGAGATGACACGTGTAAAGTTATAGGTAGGAATTTGCAAGTAAAAAAAGTTTCAATAGTGATCAACCAGACTAAAGGACTTGCATAAATAGAACCAAAGAGATCAAAGGAAGTATGATTATTCAGAGAAATTTTTGAGGAGGTGCTGAGAGTTAAGTTGTTGCTGAAAAATTTAGGTGAGAAAAGGAAGTGAGCTAAGTGTCAGAAAGGAAGGAAATTGAGTATTTTGTGAGTGATATACCTATTTTACAAGTAAAGGAAGTTTTTGTGATTGATCCTCTTAAAGAAATGTATTTAAGAGTATTCTTTCTAAGTTTTTGGTTATGTATAATGCGTTATGTACATTGATGTTATTGTTTGAAAAGAGAAAACTATTGATTTCTATGTGATGCTTATGTGCGAATAAACCTGTAGCCTTATTCCAACCCAGTGAGCAATTGTTATGTGGTGTGTACATAATGTGTAAAGGCATCGCGAGGACAACTTATGCAACAAGAAAAGAATCAAAAAAATTCTTGAATGTCATGGATAGAGTGAACATCACAGTAGTGAAAAAGCAAAATGCTGGCGAGAGTGAATCCTAGTAGTGTTGGCACTGAGAATGTCACGTCCCACCCCAACTGCTAATCCATGGGACCAGATGAAGACATGCTGCCTAGACATCTATCGTGTACCTCTCTGCGAGACGATGCGTGAACGCCTAGTAAGAGAAATAACTTCCTTCACTTGTCTCTTCGCAAGTTCTTTACTTGGACCTTAGAGACCTTCTCCACACTTTTGCAGCGGAAAAACAACTCTCAAACTTAGCTCTTTTGCCTAGTACTTAACAGTTAGCACTAAACAACTTTAGCTTTCAAGGCGATAAGCATAAAAGATAAAATACAATGGAATAAAAATAAACTTTCTTTCTTTATTAACTTAACACTTTACACAAAGTCTCAAATTAAAAATACGTTCTTTTTTCTCTATTGTGTAGAAATAAAATCGAGTCTGATCTACACATCCTTTTTCTTCTACCAAGGTGTTGCCTCCTCTTGCCAAGGTGTTCTGGAGTATAAGATCCCTTTTCTTTCTTTGCTACTAAACGATGCTCTTTGTGATGGGGTACCTAGATGTGTAAAGGCCGCATTTCTTCCTTCTCCTTTGTCACCCAACAATCTAACTCATAAACAACATTTAGGGCTTCCTTTCTCTGACTCAGCTCAGCTCTTTGGCACTCTGAGCTTGGCCTTACTAACTTAGGTGTTGCAATCGCCTTTCTTCTAAGCTAGGCCATCTGCGTCAAGGAGCATTGCGCTTACCAACCGACTCCTTAAACCCGAGGTATAATGACACAACTCTCATGTCGCTTAAGCCTACATAACAACCCTTCCTATCCTCCTTAACTTGGATTTCACGCCTAAGAACAATCATTTACTTGGCTTCAACACCTAACAAAATGGAGAAGGGAAAACTTAAAATGTAAGTAAAAAGGATTTAGTGAGTGATGGGTTTGAAAACCTTTTGAGGAATACAACAAATTCAGATAATAAAAGCAATATGGTCAGATCACAAACATAAGATCATCATTGCATCAAACCATAATCAAACCATCACCATAAGCACAATAGGTTCCATGCGTTTAAGTCATCACGCATTCCAAACTTATCACTAGAACCTGAGATTCTCTACTCGACTGGACTTGGAATTCACATTCAACCAGCGTCATGCGAGTTACCAGGGATTCCTACTAGTGTCTTGTCATGGTAAATTTTTTTCTAAGACCTAGAATTCACATTCAACCAACGTCTAATGTTAAGATTTGATCACAATTTACCTTGACTTGAGATTCTCCTCTTGTCGAGACTTGAGATGCACACTTAACTAGCATCATGCGAGTTACCTGAGATTTCCAATAGCGTCTTGCGATAGATCAACCACATCACAATGCACAATCATATGATTAACAACAAGGGAGTATTAGCTCACAACTTACTCCTAACACAGATTATCATATAAATAGGAAAGTCATGTTGTAACACTCCACCCCGAGCAGCTCCTTACTTGACATAAGATGTGACGTGAAGTTAATCGATATCGCTCCCTTCAAGAACTATACCAGTTGAACCTTAACTTAAAATCTTAAACAGTAAACAATAGCGTAAGCTAAACATATAAATTTTGAACACAATTGGGAAAAATCCTTTTTATTAAATAAACTTTATATAAGTTTTTATATACAAAACGTAACCTTATTTACACAACCCAAAACAACCTTCCCAAAAACCTACATTTGATACCATATCACAAAAGATCAACTTAACAAAGTACAAATCAACTAGACACATACGATAATAAAACAAAACACTTCAGTAGACAAATAGTAGCAATTCAGGCTTCGAGGACACGGTCTCTACTTGAAAAGTGGAAAAACATTTTGAAGAGTGTGAGCTAAATGAGTCTAGTGAGTGATATTGTCTAAATAACATTTCATAAACTTTAAATTATAAAACATTTGGAACAGTAAATGATAAATCATAACATGAAAGCTTGAACCTTAAAACATTTAAAAATAGTAACATAAAGCCTTGTTTTTTTTTTATCAAAACCCAAGTATCCACTTTTGAGGGGTGGTAGAGATTACTCGATACCAACTCCAAACCTAGAGATGGGTATCCTTAATCCCTGTTCTAAGGAGATAGGCATCCCTAGCTCCAATCCTGAAGATCAGTGTTCTTACCTCAAATTCCTTGGCACCTGATAACTTGTAGAAATACAAGTTATTATAGCCTTTTAGATAAAATAATGAGACAAAAATGCATAATAAATGTGTCAAAATGCATAGCTTATGTTGTAAAATTTTAAATATTTGGAAATACACTTTATATAAGCATCCATGCCTGTTTCACCCTATTTTTAGTGTCTTAATGCAAGATATGAGCAAAAGAAGAAGGCAGTGAATCGCAAAGGAACTCGCTTGAAGACTACGCGAGAAGTCCTTATCAACATGTGAGAAAAGATTTGCTAGAAGACAAAAGTGGTAGATGGAGTTGATGTGACTCGACACAGCTAGCTTTCGACGCTGACATGTTCAGAAGAATAGAAGTTTTTTGCTAGAAGTTGCCTATAAAAAGGACTCCATTCCTACCAAGAAGAAAAGGCCTGAATAGGCCACAATAAAAGGTTGGTTAAGAGAAAAGTCAAACATTTGAATGAGCCGGCTTAAACCCTAGAGAGTGATAGAAAGGAATAGCCTTTCCACCATCTGTAAAGTATTTCTTTCTCTTTTCCAGACAGTCATCAAGTGAAAGCTTGAGTTTTAAGTGAAGAAGATTCCATTTCTCATCTCCCCTAACTTGTAATGCCATCTCTATTCTTTCCATTTTTATATTTCATTGTAATGTATTTGTTCATATTACAGTGGCCTAAGGCCTATATTCTTTAATACATTGTATATTTATGCCTTTTCAATTCTTCATGTATTTACTGTTTACCTATCAATATGTTATTTGTAGTTTAGGCTCTATGATAGATTCTTGATAAAATAAAATAAAAAAAAGCTTAGCTTATGATTCTTATTACGTTAGCTGAGCTATATGTATTGCCTGGCCAGTGTATATCATCAACTACCCAAAAGGACAAGTAGCAAGGATATGGCTAACACGCGCAAGGAGGAGTTTGGACAAACTCCACCTTAGCGAGATAACTTCCATTATTTGTGTCCTAAAAGGAGAACAAGTGTGGGTGTGTTTGGCACTGAGAGGTTGCCACCCTTAAAAGAGAAGCTTTATAAGTTTTGTAAGTGAAACCTTTTAAACATATATTGCTTAACCAAGCTTAGTCATTAGCATCCCGAGAGGCGAGCAAGTGTGGAATTTAAAGACAACAAGAGGTGCTTGCCTTAATCATAAGCTAGTTAGCTAAGTTGTGTTGCGTCAAGGCTTTTATATTACTTATTTTCCTTGTAATGGATAGACCTTCCTTCACTATTTCTTTAATGCAAGTTAGTTTGCATTTCATTTTTACAACCACCTTCATTATTCCACCTTTATAGATTCTTTAGTGTAGATAAGTAGATATAGAATAGCTTATACTCATTTATACTGTATAGATTATTGTTTGATACTGTCCAATTGAAAAGTATACCCTAGAACTAAAATTTTGATATCAATTCCATGTGTTCGACCCTAGATTACCCAAGAAACCTATTGTTTCACTTATACTTGGGCAAGCAATAGGAAAACTTGTACTCAATGGAGACTTAGTGATTATATGATAAAGAGATACACAGTGAGCATTTTGCATGCAATGATCTTGATCAATGACTCATCATGTAAAATTAGATATCAACATACACAGCAACACTATTCACTAAGTTCGAATGGAGTTAACTAACACGCCAAGTAAGTTTTTGGTGCCGTTGAGTTAACAATAAGCAACGCCTGTAATCCTGCACCGTAAGGGTTATTTTAAGACATCTTGATTTCAAGAAAATATTTATAGAACCATAAACCTCAACCTTTATTTCCTTCAAGAATCCTCATATATAACCTTTAAACTCATTTCCTAGGAAACTTTAAACATTCCTCAATAAAAAATAATATTTATTAAATACTTTAAACAATATCATATTTGAAAGACTATTCATAAAATATCTTAAATATTTAATACAAATCATTCATAAAGCATAGCTTAAGAATATGCTTGAAATCACTTTAATAAAATTATTTTCCACTCACAGATAAAAGCTCAAATCCTTGGTCTTTAAATTTACTCGATCTCTTGTTTTGAAATAATGGTAAATAATCCAATTAATTCCCTTTTTCCAAGAAAGTATCAAAAGTGTACTTAAAAATTCCAAAAACCATAAAAAAGCTGCCCAAAATGTTTACCTCATGACACTGTCTAGTGCGAATAGGTTGGTTAGCATGGCTTTGGCTGCTTGCGCTGAGCTGACCGTGTGCTAACCTCACAAGATGCTTGCCGCACGCTTTACCCTGACCGCATGTTAAGTGTAACAGACATACTTATCCATAGTGTGTTTACCTATGGTCGTATGCTCTGAATACTCCCAATTTATCTTGTTTTTATGTCTTGTACATAGTTTAGCTAGTTGCTTTCAATTTTAAGTCGTTATGCTTGGGAGTCACGTTTCGACATTTTTATATGCAAGCTTGGAAGAACTGAAAATGTTCAAAATGTACTATAGGGGAGACATAGTAGTTGAATCCCCGTCTAAGCCTTGTCGCACTCTTTGCAATCTATGCTTTCTTATTGCAATTGATAGTTTTCAATGCTTGTTTTAACAACGATTTCAATGAATTTATTTCTCTCTCACGTTTTCTAAAACATTTTCTAAAAAATGCGAGGGGAGGTTGAATCGTACGCTGAGTTTGTCTAACGATTTTGGATTTTGATCGACTGACTTGTTGATTGAATCGAACAAGAGTCACACAATCGCTCATCTTGAGTTTGAAAAGTAACGATTGTGCAAGTGGTATCAGAGCCAAATTGGCTAGTTGATGGTTTGAGACAGAAAGATGTCAGTGGTGAAACAGTCTAGCAACACCCATAATGAACGACGTGGACTTGAGGAGCAGATACTCTACATGGTGGAAATTCTTGATTCCATTCGGTTCTCAGAAAAGCTTGATGAAGTTGCCAGAAATGTCGATGGCATTGATGCGGTGTCTGATCGACTCGATGGACTATCAATACAAGACTTGCTGGCTAGAGTTGACACTCTAGAATCTCGAATTGTTAGAATAAAAAATGTCACCTACGAGCGTTGGGATAGTTCATCGGGCTTTGCCGCCCAAATAGAATAACGAGTTATTAAGCTTGATAACTTGCACAAGAATATGTTAAAGATTATCAGCGGCATGACGAAGGATTTTCGAGCTATCTTCGATGTAGTGAGGAATGAGATCGCAGAGGTGAACACGAAAATGAACCTTACTATTCGAGCGTTGGCAAACCAGGCTTCAGTTGAAGGAGCCATCCCTGTTAGCAGAGTAAATATTTCGAAACTCAAGCCCTTTTGTCGGGCGAGGGATGCAAAGTCCTTGAAAAACTTCAGTTTTGATGTTGAGCAGTATTTCAAGGCCACGAATACAGTTACTAAGGAGGCCAAAGTTACATTGGCGACCATGCATTATCTAAAGATGTGAAGTTATGGTGGAGGTCTCGGTATGTTGACATCCAAGAGGGGCATTGTACAATTGATACATGGGATGCTCTAATGAGAGAACTTTACTCGCAATTTTTCCTTGAGAATGTCAAAATTCTAGCTCGATGGAAATTACGAGAGTTGAAACACACTAGCAACATTCTGGATTACGTGAAACAATTTGCAGGACTAATGCTGGATATTCGTGATATGTCAGAGAAGGACAAAGTTTTCTATTTTTTTGAAGGGTTGAAGTCGTGGGCTAAAACCAAGTTATACGAGTAACAGATCCGAGACCTCAAGTTATATGAGCAATGGATCCAAGACCTCACGTCGACATTTCCAGTGGTTGAACGGTTGTTTGACTTATCTAGTGAGTCTTAAGATGTGAGACAACAACAAGCTTCCTCTTTTGGGGAAAACCAAAACAACTGCCTAAGTTCTCCCAAGTCTTCAGGGGGGACAAACGTTAAGGTGGAGACTGTAAGCCCTTCCAAACAAATATTGAAAACAACTGGAGAGGACCTAACAATCAGAACACCGTCAGTCGTCCCCTCAGTTATTTCATATGTAAAGGGCCCCATCTTGCCAGGAAATATCCCAATCAAACCGCCTTCAATGCGTTTCAAGCCACGTTAGCCTCAGACTCAGATGATAAATTGAGTCAGACCAAGGGAGAAGTTGGCCAGACAGAAGAGGGCAAAAATCCTAGAATGGGGGCTTTGAAATTTTTGTCATTGCTCTAGAAGAAAGTGGAGGAGACCGATGGGCCGAAGAATAATGGTCTGATGTACGTGGATTGTTGGGTTAACTAAAAGTCGCCTAAGAGCACGATGGTGGATTCTAGTGCAACCCACAATTTTATAGCAAAAGCAGAAGCCAGACGGCTGAATCTTCGTTGGATAAGAGACTTAGAAAAAATGAAGGTTGTAAACTCAGTTACCTTACCTATTGTTGGACTGGTAAAACGAACGACAATAAGGTTAGGAGCATGGAACGGTCTCATCGACTTAGTGGTCATTAAAATGGATGACTTTGATATAGTACTGGGTATGGAATTTCTACTTGAACATCAGGTCATACCAATGCTGTTAGCCAAATGTTTAGTGATTACTGGAGTTACGTCCACTGTTGTACAAGCAAATATTCGCCAGCCTGATGAGGTCAAGATGATTTTAACCATGCAATTGAAGAAAGGCCTTACTCGAGATGAACCAACCTTCATGGCTATTCCGTTAGAGTCTTTAAAAGGTCCAAGGGAAACAGTTTCCAAAGACATCATGTGTGTCTTAGAGAAGTACAAGGATGTGATGCCAGATAGTCTGCTTAAGTCATTACCTTTGCGAAGAATGATTGATCATGAGATTGAGTTACTGTCAGGGGTAAAACCGCCTACGAAGAATGCTTATCATATGGCGCCATTAGAGTTGTTTGAACTTTGGAAACAATTAGATGAACTATTGAATGCATGATTTATTAGACCTGCGAAAGCTCCATATGGAGCCCTAGTCCTTTTCCAAAAGAAGAAGGATGGAAGTTTACGGCTGTGCATCGATTAGCGCATACTAAACAAGATCATAGTTTGTAACAGATACCCGCAGCCTATAATCACTGACCTGTTTGACCGCCCACATAGGGCAAAGTACTTTTCGAAGCTAGATCTTAAGTCAGGTTATTACAAAGTGAGAATTATTAAAGGAGACGAGTCAAAAACGACCTACGTTATAAGATATGGGGAGTTCGAATTTCTGGTTATGCCACTTGGTCTTACCAATGCACCTGCAATGTTTTGTACGTAATGAACCAGGTCTTTCATGAATACCTTGACAAGTTTTTTGTGGTCTATCTTGATGATATAGTGGTTTATAGCTCCACGATGGAAGAACATAAGGACCACCTTTAGAGAGTTTTTTAGAAATTTAAGGAGAACCAGTTGTATGTCAAGAGGGAAAAGTGTTCCTTTGCACAAGAGCAGATAAATTTCCTGGGTCATGTGATTGAGTGTGGCCGAATCGGCATGGAGAAGAGGAAGATTGTTGCGATTCGTGACTAGAAAGTACCAAGGTCAGTCACCGACTTGCGCTCCTTTCTCGGATTAGCTAATTATTACAGGCAATTCGTGGAAGGATTCTCCAAAAGAGCAAGTCCGTTGACTAAATTACTGAAAAAAGATAAGAAGTGAGGTTGGACCCCCTAATGCCAGGCCGCTGTCGATGAGTTGAAGCAAGCTATAATTGAGGGGCCAGTTCTTGGGATCGCTGATATGACCCAACCATTTAAAGTCGAGACCGATGCATCTAATTACGCATTGGGTGGTGTTCTCTTGTAGAAGGAACACCCCATTGCCTATGAGAGTTGAAAGCGTAATGGCACAAAGAAGAGGTACATAGTGTCTGAGAAGGAAATGCTTGCGGTGGTACATTGTTTGCGAGCCAACTATGCTATTTTATTTCGTATTTTCCTGTAATAAGGGAGTAATTATACTCCTAAACACCTTGAACGCCTAGGCCATTGTCTGAGTTTTGTGAAGAATAGGTAAGGCATTCAAGTCCAAGATTTACCTTTGTATTAAGGAAGAAAGGTTGATCTAATTGTAAAGCGTTGGTCTAAGTAATAAAAGTAGTTGTTTTTTTAATGTATTTTTCCACTGCATGGTATTGTGCTTATCGCTTAGTAGTTAAAGAATTTAAGTTGAGCTAAGTATTGAAGACTAGGTGATAAATTTAAGTAAAGAGAGTTACGTTGATTGCTTAAGTCATTTCCACCTCGTTGTGTTTGTTGGGTTTTATGTCCTAAAACTCGTAGATAGTAAATGTAATTCGTTGACTGTTATTAATAAAGTGTTATCATTATAATTTCAATAAACGTTATTAGTTATATTATTAGTTTTGTCTTCATAATTCAAATCTAATAAAGTAACATTCTAAGTTGTTTGATGAGTCTTGAACAGTATGCAAAGACATATAGAGATCAATGTTCGAGATACAACTTAAAGGGTCTATAGTATAAGGATAAGGTTGGACACCTTATCTTGGTAATAATATGGATACGACTCACTTTGTATTTGATATACATCGAACCACGAAATAATAACTATACTTTTAGAACTTCGTCAAGTTTAATAATAAATCAATGAGTAATTTAGAAACTAGTTGTCATCTAAAACTTGCATACTAAGTTTGGATTCAACCACATCTTTGGAGTGTAAGAGTTCATGTCAATCAAAATTTATATTTGAAAACATTACTAACACATAATTCATAAAACAATCATATTAGAAAATTTCATACTAGAAACAATCATACTATGTGTATAATAAAAATACTTGAAAATAAGGCACCCACAATTAATTACTCGATCTCCAGGGATTATACACTTTCCCCACTTTAATTTGGCTAAAGTTGTGCCAAAACGCCTACTTTCGAGCTTTTGAATGGTTGGACAACAATTCAAACTCTTTTAAATTTCAAATCTACAAGTCTAAGATCTAACTATCGATAACAAGATCGAGTAAGAGGAATTGGTGCAATTGAGATTTATTCCAAAACCCACACGCCAGCAGCCTGATTTGTTATAGGAGCAAGGGAGGAACGCCATAGCTTAGACAAAACCAAGCCAAGGAGGCATGTGGTGAAGGATCACTAGCGAGTCAAGTGGCACCCAAGGTGGATATCAACACCACCGTTGATGCTATCGTGATATCGGTGTGTGCACCAAACTATTCCAAACTCTGCTACTTACGAACTAAACACATAAATCATATTCTATTGACGTGACCGATCCTTGCTTTAGAATATCACAACATTAATCTCTAAAAACTTGATGTGAATTCAAAGATGAAAATTCTTAGGAAGAATTTAGTTTTCATATGGATTAATTCTTTTTCAATACATTAGAGCAATAAGTTCTTGTTTGGCTAATTGGTTGTGCTTTGCATTGCTTCACAATTGTTGAATTTAATTCCATGACTGATAATCATCCTAGTGTCATTATTCCCAATTTTATCGATTGAGAGAAGTCTTAATCAATCTTGTGTTCCAATTAACTAAAAACAAAACAATTTTACTTTTACTTTGCAATTAACATTTTCTTTGATATGAAACAAATAACCTCTCTTTAATATCGAGTTCTTGAAATTTGACAAAAGTTATTTTAGCAAGATTCCTTGTGGTTTGATCCTGAAACTTATCATGATAACTACTTCTTTATAAGGAATAATATATGGTTTGGGGTTATAAAATATATTTTGTTAAGCGAACATATGTTTATCGACTCCTATAGTCTCGAACCCCTAACAACCTGCTTGACTAAGAGAGCTTTGTTAAAAGGCACTAAATCCCGAAAGTTGAATACACCCTCTTTCTTTAGCTAATATAGTTTACCCCAAGAAGTGAAATTAATCTTCCTTTTTTCATTGTTTGTACCTGTCACACCTCGCTCAGAGCACCTTCTTGCTGGTCTTGGGACGAGCCAGCCGGACAAAAGGGACAAGCCATCTCTGTCAGTAGGGCTCCCCTTCTGGGAAGTTCGGAGGATTTATCCGGAGTCCGAAAGATTTATCTGTAGGACTATCTGCAAGGGAAGGATTAGGAGTAGTCCGAAGTCCACAGGGTTTACCCGAAGTCCGAAGGACCAAATCCTCTCCTTCTATAACTCTTGAGAGCTGCTGAGCTCCGAGAAAGAAATAAGTTGAGTTGATATGAAAAGTTCACAATGAATAGAGGACAAAGAGTGTTGAAGACCGCGGAGTGGGTTTTGGGAATAAGAGCTTCTGATCTCAACTTCTACAACTTTTTTATGGATTCCTTCCAGAGCTTATCTTCTTTTTTCTCTCTCCTTCTGGTCTAACCTTGAGCCTTAGCAAAAAATAGGCAAAGCGACTGCCTTGTAGATAAGAAATCAGTCTGCTCCGCGCAACCTACTAGAAATAAAAAGAAGCAAGGTTCAAAGAATTCTGACTTAAGAGGTTGCAACTCTTGTTGCAGAAATAGCTGTCGCGGTAGTTGAAAGAGCAGTTGCTTAGTAGAAAGAAAGATCGATCGGGTAAGGAATATCATAACTAATGAGCAAGGCGCAAAGAATATTGCCTAGCCCTTGAATCTCACTATTTTCGATTCCTCTTCGAGAAGAGAGCAAACTGGTTCTGTAGATAATCAAGCTCTTCTTCTGACTCTTGATCTCTATCTTCGTCACTCTTTTCTTCTTCTTCTCTCAGAACGATCTCCCATAATGATCTGAATCGGTTGGTAGCTCGACTCACAAAGGAAAGAGAGGGACAAGCCGGATCTCAATCGGCAGACTGAGTCTCTTCTTCAATCTCCGTCTATCCTGACTAACTGAACTCAGAAAAGGGAATCAAGATAGTCCAAAACAATAATGAAAGGCGCGAAGCGACTTCATAGTCGTGCAGAATAAAGAGGTCCAATCTTCAGGTTATACCTCACCCCGGATGAGAAAGTGGGTTGGGGAATAGACCGGATTGAGTCGGTGCTCCCGGAAGGAAGAGAACGAAAGCCGAAGAGGGGAGTCGTCCCCGTAGCCCTTCTTGCTTCTGTTGTCAGAGCTCTCGTAGCTTTCGTTGCAGGATCAGTTCTTCGCTCGATCGCGAGGTAAGAAAGATCACGAGATCGTAAGACCGCGGAGTGGGGCTTTGAATGAGAAATCCTTTGACTACTAGCTTAAGTGGAATAAACAAGTCCTTCGGACTGTCTAAGAAAGAAGATTCTCCATTCCGCAGAAAGAGTTTCACAAAAAGATTCCATCGCGAACGGATCAGGACGAGGCGCCGGAAGCTCGTAATAGCACAAGAAGAAGAAAGCCTATGGTCGGAGGCAGGCAAAGACGGTAATCGAGCTACCAAATTTCAAGGAAGAAAGATCAAGCCTAGAGGTCAGATCCCAAGAAAGGTTATGTTGCCGAACCCAAACCCAGAGGAAGGGGAATCAGAAAAGACTTGAGAGGAGTCTGTTCGTGCGAGAACTAGTTTACTACGAGTCTTGTCCTAATTGTATGCTAAACCTTGAAAACAGTAAAACGGGTTCGATGCTTTTGTAGGGTTTGATTCCATTTATTTTATGAAAGGAGATTTCTTTCTCGAGAATCTTTTGTTCGTCTGAGAAAACTAAGGAAAGATCCACCCGCGGACTTCGGCCGTTGAGATCGGATGCTTTTCGTTCGAGATGGAAAGGAAGACCGGTCCAGTTGAGATCCATGAGGAGTACAGATTCCCCGCCAACTCCTATTGAACCTCTGTCTGAGGAGGAAGCAAGATCCCTTTCACGAGAGGGTTCCGGAGCTGAGTGAAGATATCACTACTTAAATAGAAAGATTTCCACTAAAGCTAGAGCTGAAACAGCTACTTCTGAAAGAGAAAGGGATGCCTCTTCCCCTGCCCCTATCGATACTGATGACGCTTATGAAACTGATAATGAAAGTCAATGAACAAAGTCTGAGGAAGAGGAAGTATAAAAAGAGTGATTGAGGCGCCTCGTCCTCCTTTCCCTTCTCGTTCTAGATCCGAGATTCATGCCTATTATTCATCCTGATCTAGGTTGACGCTTGAAAAAGTATATAGCTTTCAAAAGTCTTCAGTATATTGAATAACTGATCCCAGACTTATGACTTCTAACTCTAGCTTCGGAAAGCACAGCGGAGCACCCTCTCCTGAACTCAGTCTATTGCATAACCTCCCCTTCCCTTCTTGAAGGCGGAACCGTATGGCGGCTGGAAGGAAAGAAAGAGGACCGAACTGGGCGTAGATGGTCTGAGTTCGAGCCACTTTAGTATCCCCCGTTGACCTTGTAGATAGAATCTGAAATGAGTAGAAAGAAGGATAGTCCTTGCCGGGAGCCCAAGCCCCTTTGTATAGGTTGGGTCCTTGAGCGCATCGCATCATAAAGGCTTTCCTTGAGTTTGAAGGGCGCCGAGGCCAGGAGTGCTAAGGCGGACCCGCTCCGTGGGGTGACCTAAGACCACGCTTCCGATTCTGCTTTCGTACTTCTATTAATGAAAGCGAGCAGTCGCTGCCACTTCGGACTGATGGAGGCCTTATCAATGACCTCTTCCTCAACGGAAAGGGATCCTTCTTATTCTTTCTCATTCAAGAGATCTCGCAAACGGAGAATTCTCACTGATATTCTATTCCCTCCCCCTGTGCTTTCCTTTGTCCCTATCTGGGGCGGGGCTCCCTCTGATTTGATGGATTGGTCTCGCTATTTCATCCCTCTCCGCTCCGTGGGGTCCTACGAAGAGCTAAGCAAATCTGCCTCAAGTAAACTCAAGCCTTTCTCCTCTGATTTGATGGATTGGTCTTCGTCAACTTGCACTCCTTATTTTATGATAATTCAGTCGCTTCGCTTTATGAAATTCCTTGTTCATTGACTCCTTTTAGTCGACTTTCTTCGAACCTTATTATTTGGAGAGTTATTTTCATTGAATAATATAAGGAAGGGCTCCTCTCTAGTCTCACTGCTTCGCTCCTTCTAAAAAGATTCCATTCGATCTCATTAACGATAAAAGCAACCCCTTTTGACTTTACGAGAAAACTTCAAAGGCGAGATTCCGGGTCAAGGAGGGAGGAGTAAAGGGAGTTCATAGACGACCTGGAGATAATATGCTTTCCCCTA
>JBBPDI010000002.1:12227275-12239630 GCA_037974545.1 Cucumis variabilis
GTAGAGTGGAAGACGAAGAAGAAGATGTGAAGCATGGTGATTTCTTTTCTAACAGAGTCGATTTGGGTTTCTTTGAGTGAAATTCTGCCAAAGATTAGTTCTTCTTCCTTGAGCCATTGCTTGAGAAGAAGTTTGTGAGTTGGGGTTTCTGCAATCTGGTGAAGTGGGTGTGAAGGTTTTGGTTCCATGATTGATAAGGCTTTGTTGCTGTTATCATCCATGGAAATGACTTGCAAAAACAGAGAGAGGGAGAGAAGAAGAAGAATAGGAAAACTGAAAAAGGATACAGAGAGTATGGAAATTGGAGGTTTTTGAAATGAGGGTGTGTGGTTCTATCATTTTTTTTTTTTTTAAATTTTTTTTCAAATAAATCGTAACGGTCGGATCTGTGGAAAAGCGTTGAATTAGGTTATTCCTTAAATGCCCTTTCACCTTTTCATTCAACAACTGGGCGCGTGTGCGTCTGTGTATCACGTCACCGCCCTCACAACGGCCAACCCAATCCTTACGCCTATGTTTCCTTTTCACAAGTCTCCCCTTACTCCTTACTCTTCCCTCTCACACATCATTTTTCTTTTTTTATTAGTTTTAATTATACTCTAAACCTTTTAATCAGTCTCAAATTTATGCAAAGTTAGTAATTTTATAGAAATTGTAACTTGAGTTTTCAATTTTTATTATTTAGAGTTGAGTTTAGAGGTCTCAAAATCTAAGAATATAATAATTGCTGACTAAGTCTAGGTGTACTTAAAGTGATTTTTTATGCTATTTTTTTTTTTTAAATTTAACCCTAATCATTCTTGTTCGTAATATACCATTTGTTTGGACAAATATTTATGTGTTAAATTACTGTTTTATAAAAGCAAATGTGTGACCATATCTTGTTCTTTTTTTTTCTTTTTTTTTAATAACCAATTCACATTAGACTTTTAATTTGATGCTTAACTAGATTGTTGTAAAATTCAATTTTTTTTTAAAAAAATTATTTGATCTTTAATGATATTTAAAACTTTCAATTTAGTAATTAATAGATGTATGCATTCTAAAAATTTGTAGTTAATAGATGTATGCATTTTGATATGTTATAATAGTTATTAAAGAAAATTAAGTTCTTTAATAACTATTATAACATATCAAATTGATCAATAATTAGCAAAGCCCCTTTAGAACTGTGCTTGTGCTTGAATATTTTATTGGTAAAATATCTTGTATTCTATGCTTGTACATTAAATAAATACACTCTTACGGCAAGGAAATAAGGTAACAACTACATTTACTCCTAATTTACATTTATACCCTCTCTCAAACTCAAGATGGTAGATTAACGGTCATCTTGAGTTTGATAAGTAACTGATTGAAGCGATTAGATGGTAGATATTTGATGGTTGCTCAGTAGTAGAGACAAAGCGTAAAACGAGTGTGTTGCTCAAGAGATGATGGCGAACAAGGTGACAGTCATTTTCAATATGCTTTGTAGGCTCATGAAAGACACCATTGTGAGCAATCTGAATGGCACTACGATTGTCACCATGAAGGAGGGTGGGACCCTGTTGGGGTACACCCATCTCAGCAAGAAGCCAACGAAACCATAGTAGTTCAACAGTAGCATCAACGAGAGCACGATATTCTGATTCAGTACTGGAACGAGAGACAACATTCTGTTTCTTACTTCGCCATGAAATGAGAGAACTTCCTAAGTAGAAACAGTAACCGGTTGTCGATCGTCGATCAGTGGGATCCCCAACCCAATCTGCGTCAGAGTAGCCAGATAACATAAGAGACGATTGAGAAGAGAACTGAAGACCATGCCCCAAATTTCCTTTGACATAGCGAAGGATGCGTAGAACAGCAGTGAAATGGATGGTGCGGGGAGCAGCCATAAACTGACTAACAATATGTACAATATATGCAATGTTTAGACAAGTCACTGTTAGATAGATGAGACTGTCAACAAGTTGTCGATATAAGCTCGCATCTTCAAGAGGAACACCATCAAAAGGAGTGAGATGGACACTGGGATCTAATGGTGTCAAAGTTGTGTTAGAGTTGGTAATTCCTGTGTGGGCTAAAAGATCAGAGGCATACTTTGCTTGAAACAACAAATAACCATCTGAGCGGCGTGAGATTTCAAGGCCAAGAAAGTAGTTAAGAGAACCTAGGTCTTTCATCTCAAAATGTTGACCGAGATAACGTTGTAGGTCAGATATGGCCTGGGGATCATTACCAGTAATAATCATATCATCAACATAAAGAAGAAGAGGAACAATATCATTGGGTGTCTGACGTGTGAAGAGCGCAGTGTCATGGGGGCTAGAGGCAAATCCAAGCTGAGTAATAGTGGAGCTAAATGTGGAAAACCAAGCTCGTGGAGCCTGTTTTAGACCATATAATACTCTACGCAAGAGGCACACCTTGTGAGGAGGAGGAGACGTACCAGGGGGTGGCTTCATATAAACTTCTTCAGAAAGGGTTCCATTAAGAAAGACATTTTTGACATCCATCTGAAGAAAAGGTCGCTGCTTGGTAGCAACGACAACTAATAGGCTACGAATAGATGTCATGTGAGCCATAGGAGCAAATGTTTCTTCATAATCAATCCCATATTCTTGTGAGTAGCCTTTTGCAATAAGACGAGCCTTATACCGCTCAATAGTGCCATCAGAGTGAGTTTTGATTTTGTAAATCCACTTGCATCCAATGGGTCTTTTACGGGAGATAAATCAACATAGTCCCAAATATATGTCTTTTCAAGAGCCTGTAATTCATCATTCATTGCTTTTTGCCATAAAGGATCAGTACTAGCCTCTTGATAAGAGTTGGGGTTCAACAAGAGAAATAATAGTGGAAAAGCAATGATAATCATGGAGGTGAATGAGAGGTTTCCTTACCCGAGTAGAACGACGAAGAGGAGTATCTGAAGTAGGTTCAAGAACATCATCAGATACAGACGGCTGGTCCGAGATTGTAGAACCAGGTACAGATTGAGCAAGCTCAATATCAGAAGTGGACTCAGAGAGGGGAAAGAGTTCAATAGATGTGTCAGTGAAGAAAGGATGAGGACTTGAGAAGGAGGTGTGGAAGGAGGACAAATGAGAGAACATAGTATGCTCCCAGAAGGTGACATGTCGAGATATATGAAGTCGTTTTGAAAGAGGATCCCAACAACGAAATCCTTTATGTTCTGTGTCATAGCCAAGAAAACAACAAAGGTGGGCACGTGGTTCAAGTTTAGTGTGCTCATGAGGATGTAGAAGAACAAAGCAGGCACAACAAAAATTTTTAAGGTTTGAGTAGTTGGGAGGAGACCATATAATTTTTCAAATGGAGAGATGCTCTGAAGAACGAAAGGGAGAAGACGATTGATGGTATAAACAGATGTAAGAGCAGCTTCTCCCTAAAATTTCTCAAGACATGAGGCAGAGAGAAGGAGGGCACATACTGAGTCAAGAATGTGGTGATGCTTGCGCTCAGCACGCCTATTTTGCTGAGAGGTATGGGGACAGGAGAGCTGAACAAGAATGCCCTGCTGGGAGAGAAAAGAAAGAAGAGTGAAGTCTTTGTACTCCAAGGCATTATCAGTGCGAAGGGTTTTGACAGGACAAGAGAATTGAGTGTGAATCATGTTAGCAAACTCAATATATGTGCGAGATAATTCAGAGCGATTTTTAAGAAAATAAATCCATGTAAAACAGGAGTAATCATCAATGAACAGAACATAATAGCGATAGCCATGAACTAGTAGTAGTAGGTGCAAGACCCCAAATATCAGAATGTACTAAATCAAAAGGTTTATCAGAGATAGAAGTGGAGTATGAAAACGACAAAGCAGGTTGTTTAACAAGCTTGCAATTTAAGCAATGAAAAGGAACAAATTTAGTAACATTATTTAAGTTGTTAACAGAAATTAAATGACAAATTTTTTCAGAAGAAGCATGACCAAGACGAAGATGCCACTGATATGTATCAGCTTCAGTGACAGGTGCATAGATAGATGAAGGAGGAGGAAGCTGGAGGGATATGAGCTCAAATAATCTTCCCACTTTGCGACCCGTGCCAATCGTCTGTCCCGTCTGTGAATCCTGAACCTGATAACCATTGGGAGAAAAAGACACAGTTAGGCCAAGTTCACACAATTGACCAACAGACACAAGATTAAAGGTTAGGTTTGGAACACAGTTAGTATGAGAAAGACTTAGGTTAGGAGTATCAATGGTGCCAATGTGAGAGATGTTCATACAGTTTCCATCAGCAGCATAAATTGGGGGTAAGGATTTAGCTGGACTAGAAGAAGTCATAAGAAAAAAATCAGATGTCATATGGTTACAACAGGCAGAGTCAAGAAGCCATCTATTACCTGGTGAGACAGCAAGAGCAGAGGAAGATGATGAAAGTAACTGATTTAAGAGGCTCTGAAGGTCACTTATCTGAAGATTGGTGGAGGTGGAATCATCTGAGGTAGTAGCAACAACAACAGAGGAGGAACTAGGTTTATTAAAGTTTATTGTTTTTGCAGAAGAACCTGAAGGTTGAGGTGGTCTGGTGGGACAATTATCCAGAATATGACCACGTTTATGATAGTAACTGCACTCTATTTTAGGACAATCAGAAAATTTATGACCAGAGAGCTTACAATTCTTACAAAATGTGTTCGACGCTCCATTGAGTGAAAATGCGCTGGCAAGAACAACATCAGATTGTTTGGAGGAATTGACGCCAAGACGTTTTTCCTCAAATAAAATCTCTTGAATTACAGCATCTAGTGAGGGCAAGGGATTGCGGTGTAGTAATGCAGCTCTAACAAATTCATATTCTGGGCGCAATCCCATAAGAACTTTAATAAGGCGAAGATGATCTTTACTAATTTTTGCTTGATCTAACTGAGTCTATATAGGTTAGAGAACTGGCAGGAATTCATTAACGGACTGTCCAACATCTTGATTAAGATTAACAAAAGTCTATGCAATTGATAATAATGAGCTAAGCCGACAGATTTAAATCGTGCAGACAAAAAATCCCACAATGTATTAGCATCTTCAAAGGCATCATATTGTGCATGAATAGCAGGGATAAATGTGTTACCAATCCACGTGATAATCTGGAGATTTTTACTATCCCATTCTTCGAGTCGATCGATAAATTTACTATCATCTTCTTTGTCTTGTTTGGTTGATTTGGTAATATCTCCAGTAATGATGCGCCATAATTTTCTGCCAATTAAAAAACTTTTCATTTGATTGGCCCAAGTGAGGTTGTTTGTCCCATCTAGTATTGTGCTAATGGGTCTAAAAACATGATCTTTTTCCATTGGGATTACTGAGATAAAGCTGGTCAGAAAGAGAGAATTTAACAGTAGATGAGCAAATACAAACAGAGGCAAAGACGACGGACGATAGGTGAACTGTCACGATGCAAACGAAAAGGACAGACTTTGCAGCGAGCTTCACGAACAACAAGTAAACGGGCTGGGTCTGATTGGAACAAAGCAGACAGACTGTCAGATCGTAGATGTGAATTGAACCGTGACAGATCTGGACGAAATCGCGGTGGATTTGAATGAGATCACCGCGGATCTGACTGAAAGGAGTTTTGGACGAACAGCTGAGGTAGATCTGGTCGGTCGTCCGATTCTGAGGTCTGTGATGCACAAATCAAGCCAAGGGATCTTCGCCGATGAACTTCACGGTAGAAAGGAACGGCGACGGCGGCTGGTTGACCTAGGTTAGAGTCTTAGGCTCTGATACCATATGCTTGAATATTTTACTGGTAAAATATCTTGTATTCTATGCTTGTACATTAGAGAATAGATACACTTTTAATGCAAGGAAATAAGGTAACAACTAGATTTACTCCTAATTTACATTTATACTAAATTTACTCCTAATTTACATTTATAAGGACAACAACCAATAACATTGTTGAAGAAGGTTTTCCGGTAAGGAAGATGATCATGCAGATTTTGAAGACAAAATCCGAATCAAATAATTAAATCATATCCGCCACAAGTAAGTGAATTTCTCAGTTAAACAATTTAGAGCCTAAAGGTAATCGATGTGAAAAATTTGGATATTGTTTAGATGGCAAGAAAAGAAATTGCGTAGAATAACCAAAATTCTCACCCAATTTAAGTATTTGCTTACACCTAACTAAAAAAATTGGGAAACACCAATTAGTTTGTCCTAATTAACTAGCTCAATTAGAATCTATGAAAAGCATGCAAATACAAATTGTCTTAAGTCCGCATTAAGATCTAAGAAAACATGCATTAGGCTAAATATTTAATAAAGACAAATCTTGATTAAACATCCAATCAATTCAACCCTAGATTGGTTAGAGCTAACCTAACCTCTGGCTTTCTAGTGGTCGATATAAAATTGTGTCATGTGTCAAATATCGATCAAAAGCATCAATAACTATAAAACCCCCAGTGTATAATATGATTGTACTTTATTAAAAACATAATTGAATCAAGCTAATACATCGACATTCGATATATCAAACAAGAGAAAAATCCTAAAATCCAACCTAGAAATAGTTACCTTAGTCCATAATCGACATATCAATTAATGGGGATGCATTTTCATACATCAAAGTGTCACACCCTGCCCTGCAGACCTTCTTGCTTTTATCGTGAGACATGATACGACTTGAACATCTCTGACGCAATTAAACACCAAAGACACTCATCTTAAATCCTTTACCTTGTTTAAACGTCAGATACTTTAAATAACATGTGCTTCAGGCGATAAAGCTTAACACAGTTAACATAATCAAAACTTAAACTAATTTATTAGTAGATGTTTTATATATAATATACAATACAACTTAAACTAAAACTTAAAACGCCTGGCAACTTTTAGCCTGATAGGCCCTTTCCTTCCCCTCCTCTTACTCGGCCTTAATGACAAATCTTGGAAGATAATATTTTAAAATTTAAGTCTAAAAGACTTAGTAAAGTTTTATAAAATCCTTTTCGCAATACCTTTCCATAAATCATGTTGCAAAACCTAACATTTGTTTTAATTAACAAAAACATATAAGATCTTGTAAACATATAAGATTTCGCATAAAACATCATCTCACATAAACACACATTAGTCATCAATCATTCCATCCGTCAAGGATTCTGAATCATCCTCTACGCTAGGTCACATAACTTCGCGTTTAGACTACTGTAACAACAACATCCGAAGATATACAAATTCGTCATTGTTGCTCAAACCGCCTAACACAATGTAGTCTAGCTTGTCTACATTGGTCGGCTTCACTCCACCATGCATGCCTTTTCTACATGACTGTCTTTAACCTTATGTGCACATAACAATTAGCTCATTCAAAGGAAACAACTAATGATTTGAACAACATTTTTTAATCAATATCATATTCATCAAATCAAGCTTTAAACATTATAAAACATGTTTGAAAACATGTAAGCTTTTCATGGAAATCTCTTTTGAAACACTTTCTCGTTTGAACTCATATTTCAAATCAGTAAGACAAATCATAATAAAATTTTTACCATAAACACATTTAAGAAATATATTCATAAATAATTTGAAAAGAAAAGCACTCACAAATACTTTTAAGAAAAGATAATTCACCAAACTTTACCAAAGATCCTCCTCTTCCTTCTTTTTTTCGTGGAGCCTTCTCGCGGAACAAACCACAACACTTAAACACCTTGTTCTTCTTCTTCTTTTCACAAGAACAAAACAACATCACTTTAGCTCTTTAACAAAAATCTTAGTGCTTACTTAATGACCAAATCTTCTATTTATACTATTCCTTAACCCAGGTTAGTCATCCTTAGTTCTTTGTTCGATTGCTAGCTTCACTTAAAACCTCACACATGTAAAATTAATATTCATCTTAGTCATGCTTAAATCCTTAATCTTACACGTTAACCTCTGTCAAATCAGATTTGACATTTTCTCGCCAAACCTTTCTTCTAGCTTAATTCCATTTTGTGAATAGCTTACTTAACCGCTTAACATAACTTTTAAAGGTCTTAACGCGTAACTCTTCTCGCGGACTATCCAACTTTCTTGCGAAAACTCTTTCTCATGTAAACACCTAAACTTCACAGATTTTATCGCAAATCCTTCTTTTTTTCACAATTTCCTCATGAACTATCCTCTTAATCACGTAGACTGACTAAAACGCCTTTGTCTAAATCACCAAAATTGAACACTTAAACAAATTTTACTTCTTATACTCAAATTAGAAGCAAGTCTAACAATTCTCCCTCTCTTAAAAAATTTCATCCTCGAAATTTAGACAACAAGACAAAACTATCAGCTGATTAAAGAAATATTTAATAACAAATATTTTTCGTTGACGTATAAAGAAGAAAAGAGAGAAGAATTTCTCCATTTGGAACAGGAAGAATTGTCTGTTGCTGAGTATGAGAAGAAATTTAATGAATTAGTAAAGTGCGCATTGGTGTTAATCGCAGATGAAGGAGAAAGATGTATGCGTCTTGTAAATGGTTTGCAGGAAGAGATTAGGACCCTTATTGTGTCGATTGTGATAAGAAGTGATTACGCACATTTGGTTGATGCAGCTATGCGAGTAGAAAAGAGTCTGGGAGTAAAAAGATTAAGCTCAGAAGTAAGTGAAGAGGAAGGAAAAGGAAGTGTGAAAAGTAGAAAATCCAAGACTACTATTAGTCAAAAATCGCGTTGGTCTAGCGATCAAAGGTCTCGGTGTAAACATTGCGGGAAAACTCACACTAGAGTTTGTAGAAGAAAAAGCGTGACTTGCTTTGATTATGGCAAGAAAGGTCATTATAGAAATGAATGCCAAAACAAGTGAGGTCAGACGAAGAAGATTTAAAGAAAACTCAAGTGACATCTCATTCTGTGCAGTAGCCTATGCAAAGAGGATCTGTGTTAGATAAAGGGAAGTCAATAATAGAAATAGATTTCAAGGGAAAATAAGAAGTTGATGTAATAATTATAGCTTTGTAATTTTAGTATTGTAAAGCTATAACTCTCAAAGTTAAGTAATAAAAGTAGTATTTTTTTAAAACTTCAAAGTGTTGTCTTGTCTAAATTTTGAGGAAGAAATTTTTTAAGAGGGGGAGAATTGTGAGACCTGCTTCTAATTTGAGTATAAAAAATAAAATTTTCTCAAGTGCTCAATTTTGACAATTTAGACAAAGACATTTTGGTCAATCTACGCAATTAAGAGGATAATTCAAAAGAAAACTTTGAGAAAAAGTAGAGAGAACTCAAAAAAAGCGGTTAATTAGCATAGAACATTTTAACCTAAATCGAATGAAAATGCATTTCTATAAATATCAAAGCATTGCGGCACTACATGATGTGGGTACACGGAATGTCTTTGAAGCGCAACTACACTCCAAGGCAGCGCAGCTGCACTCTGCAGGACGTTGCTCGAAAATAGGGTTTTCTGCCTTGCAGAGTGGTGGGTGCAATGCCTAGTTTCCGATGCAAACATACACCGGTAAAGAAGTTATAATTTCAAGTACTTAAAAGTATCTTACCCACATAACTAACCACATGACTAACAACAATTTAATTTATTAAAAAAATGTAACTAAATGAGATCAGAAGGCAATTGAGAAAAATCGTGATTTGAATAAACATAATTTAAATTAAAAACAGTAGGCAATAGTAATAAAACAAGAGTCAACAATATTTTAATCTTTCGAGTTTTTACACCAAAGCGATGCATGCACATCACACCAGGACTATAGGTATGCATGAACAGAGAAAACTACACTTATTCAGACTTGTATCAAATTCCTTTAAGAGCTCTAAGCAGGCACTAGCCTAATGTTCTCATCAGTAGCTGTATCTTAATTAGTTAAAGCTTAGTTTTTTTAAAAAAACTATGGTGTCCCTTATTCTTAAAGTAAGGTGAGCCTTCTATTCCTAGGCTCTTAGTCCCGTCTCCCTTTGTGATATCCATTTACACCCTAGGCTAGGATAATTATTCCACTATCTTAGTCTAACAAATTACATTTTGACTTCTAACGTCAAAGTTTCAAATTTTCTATTTTAATAACTAATTCAAATTTAATAAATAAATAATCAAACAAGCCATTTTGACCAATTAAATCTAGTCGCCACGTCATCACATTAAAAATTGTAATAATTATAATTTAATTGAATTTGGATAATTAAACTTTATACTATCTAACCCAATTTAAGCTCTAGATACAAAAACTAGGCCAAAGAAGACAATAAGCGCAAATCCAACGAGCACATGCATGAGTCTAGGTCGATATGGACCAAAACTCAAATCAAACAAGTACATGAGCCCAAGTCCAACCCCAACAAAAAATGGGCCTAAGTCTACTTAAAGCGATGTTGTCATTCATTTGGGAATCTTTGATGAAAGGAAAGAATTGAAGCTATGAAAAGTTAAAAATTAAAACTTCTAAAAGCTTTCAAGATGTGAAAGTTCTTATACCTCGAGATTATCTTCCGAAAGATTGAAGACTTAAAAGATTAAAACTTTCATGAATTTTAGAAGATCGATAACTCAAATTGACTTGCGACCACAACTTTTTGAAAGTCAAGAAACAGAAAGTTTTAAGAAGTTTAATTTGTCTTACGAGAATATCAAATAAGTAAATATTAAAAATTGTATCGACTACCTTATAGATCAATATACACAATTTCGACTCCACGAATTAGTATGAAAGACAATGTAATTAGTTAATTTAAATAATTAATTAAACAATTTAGTTATTACATCAATTTAATATCAAATATTAAATTTCCTAATCCCTAACATTTTTAAAACTCTATAAAAAAATCCAATATTTAAATCATATTTAATTATCTCATAATCTCGCTCAATACCAAGTTGCTATTTATATTGATTATACTTCACGCTTTTCTCTCTAACCTAAATTTAAAATTTTGAATTAATTCATCATATGTTTTAAGGTTAATTTTGATATGAGCCAGGACTTAATGGATCTACAACTAAACTCTTTAATCTAATTAACTAATATTTGTTAACAATAGGGACACTCTATTAAAGCTTGTAGTTGCACTCTCACTCATTTTAGATATATTTATGTCAACTTGATATAACCATGAATAATAGGTCGATCATTCTCAAGTTGTTCATAATTTCGGTTGGGTTAAAATATTGTTTACTCCTAAAATCACTTCTTAATTGCTTAAGTCCCGATACTCTAATGAACAATTGATTTATGGTCCAACTATTAAACTGAATCTCTCTCAAGCTAATGAGAGGATGAAACCCCTTGTTCAAGCCCTAGAGTTAGTAGTTAAGTAAATAATCTCTTTACTATCCTTAGTAGTGGATAAGAGTGAATTTCATACGGAAGTTTTCTTTTTTGGTGGGCCTATATTTTGAAGAATACAATTCATATGACTCCCAATAAGATGATTGGTAGATTTAGAAATGTCAATGAAAGTAAGTTTCGTTCTTTGTAATTTTAGTTTCTAAAAGCATACTTTAGCCTAGAATTTTGAATTAAATTATTTCTAAATTTTGTCAATATATGAAAATTTCCAAATCCCGATTAAAAATTCAGTTTTTGTCTCTATGTTTTCTTCCTCCATGTAAAGATTCATATCCCTTCAATCTATACATTTTATATTTGTTTTTTCGCATTCTACACCATATGTCAAGGGAACTCTTGGTCATGGACTTCATTTTTCTTCGCAATCATCAGTAATGTTATTTGGCTACTTAGATGCTGATTAGGACTGGTGATCCCACTAAACGACGTTCCACCATAGGCTATTGCTTCTACTTAGGAGATTCACCTTTTCCTTCGTAATCATGCATCCTTAATGTTATAAGAAACAAATTGTTGTTTTATGTTCTAGTACTGAATTTGAATATCGTGCTCTTGCTCATTCGACCTTTGAGTTATTTTGGCTTTGATGGCTCTTTATGAATTTGAGTGTTCCTCAACAATCATCGACTATACTTCATTTGTGAAAATCTTAGTGTTATTCCAGATTGCTCTCATGATGATATATTTCATGAAAGTACCATACATATTAAAATGATTCACTTCATTTGTCAACAATCTCTAGGAAAACACTCTCAGCTTAAAATCCGTCTCCACTATCGAACAATTTGCTAATATCTTTATGAACGCACTGTCACCTAATTGTTTCACTTTGTTTCTTCACAAACTCAAGTAAGGTTGCTACTTTATCATCTTTGAGTTTGAGGATGGTGTTACTAGAGTATATCCTTAATATATAAGCTGGCTCATGTCAAGGCACTAATTTCTTGTTTATTCTACAATTTGTGTATACATAAACATATATTAATTACTCTTTTTAAAAGATATCTGGTATTAAGGTTTTTATACAAGTTCGTGGTTATTCAGTTT
>JBBPDI010000002.1:12243675-12256004 GCA_037974545.1 Cucumis variabilis
TATGTTATTTTCTACTCTATGCTTTTAAGATAACATAAAGTAGCTGGGGAATTAATTTTTCAGTCACCAAAATCTAAATATTTGTTTGACTTTTGCGTGGAATTAGAATTCTGTACGTATATATAGGAAATAATAGCATTTCATCTTGGGATGGTTTGATCACAACTAATTAATCAACCTAACTTAACTAATACAAAACATTTTGGTTCAAGTAATTTCCTAATATGATTAAAAAAAAAAGGCTAATATTCACCATAATATGGTAAAACAATGAATGAGATTGATAATTAATTATAGGTACTCATTCTAATTAATTATAGGCCACACATTATTGTTTGTTGTTCTTTTTATAGCAAAACAATGAATGAGACTGATAATAATATAGTTTCCTCCATCATACATCATCACAAGGAGGTAAGATCTCTACTGCCATTTTCTTAGTGTACAAAGAAAATCAAAACAAAAAGGTTCATGCATCACAAATACTACACTGATTTTTTTTATGTTTTCTTCTTTTCAAATGGTATTAAATTGATTTACTGCACTCATGAATTCTGATAGTCAAGAATATATTCACACATATATATATAATTTTTCTTATGGTGATTTATTCTGTTAATTAATAGCAAGGTCATTTGTTTTGTTAATTGGTATTCTATTATTCTATTATTGTTTTAGTACCACAATTGGCATATGGAGATTCCAATCACAAAAGTATATAACTTGAATGTTGGTTAGATTAAGGCTTTTTTTTTTTGTGATTGTGTTGTTATATCAGAATGTAGGTTAGATTATTATTGTTTTAGTACCACAATAGGCATTCTTAATTTTAAAATGGAGAGGATGCATTTAATGCAATCTATCAGAGAGTCGACGGGAGAAAGCTCAATTCACCAACTTGGATGTGATAATTCAACCATTCATCAATGTGGTAGCAAGTTGTGTGAAATTAAATCTTAGAGAATGACATAAACTTATATATATAGATGTATGAAGAGCGACCGCCAATGCCAAATAATATAAAACAGTTCAAAATAACCTTTTTCAACTTAGCTTCTCGGTGTGTTTGGTGTGGTAAAAATACACGAAAAATAAACCAAGAAATCACATCCATTTACAGAGTTAATCACATGATTTTCCATTTAAGATGATACAGAAGTGTAAAGGAACACATCCATTTACAGAGTACAATCGAACGAGTTTGATAGAACTAGGTAGTACATAAATTTCATCCCAATATATATATATGTATATATATATATATATATATATATATATATACTTGTTGATGGAAATAAAATAAAGCAAGATCAGTTTTGTTGGGATTAACCTATCTATCCTTTGGCTGCAAAAAGAAAGAAAGAAAGAAAAACCCTATCAAATATGGGTATGACATGACATCCTCATATAATAATTTTCTTTACATTTCCTCCTTTCAAAAAATTACAAAAAATAGTCTAATTTTGATGGAATTAATAGTTAGATTTTTTTATTAGTTTAATTAATTTTGATAAAATAGACTTGGACAGATTGGGGTGTGAATAGTCCAATTTGCCATTAGGTAAGAAAACATAAAAACGCAAAATTGAATCCTCTTCCCTTGGCACGCAACTTCTCCCATCGAACGAAAGAACTTCAAACAAACAATGAACCTCTTCAAGACATCGTAGCGCCCGCCAATGATCCCCAAACGATGAGACAACAGTGATGAGACGGTGAACTATCTATACAAGTGGCGCAACTTTGACACTTTAAGAAACTTCGACATTGTGGAGACTTTTATCACTGTTATCATCACAACAAAACAGAAAATCTAATATAAGCCCAACGAAATCAAGTTGTCTTATTAAGATAAATTTGCTCACCTTAGTACTTGAGTTTTGAGAATAATTGTTTCCTAGGATAGAACAAATCACCATTCTTCTAAGAATAGTGTTGGGCCTGATTTTATGTATAATTTGTTTAGGCCTCAATTGAATGTAGGTTGCTGTCATATACTTGATGGATAAGGTGCCACATTCTTTTCTTTCCAGGCGTACACGCGTGAGGAGGCAGGTGTTTAATCCTGCATGTTGAGAGAAAAAAAAAGTACGAAAGAAAAAAAGGAAGAGAGAAGAAACGATTACCTTTCCTTTTAACTTCTTCTTCTTAGTTTTTCTCCCTTATAAACAAACCCTAGAATTTTAGCTTCCTTGTGGTTTTGATTAAGTATTCACAGTAATATGAAAATGAAGGAGAAGAGAAGATATTACAACAAGTATTTTACGTGGTTCGTCCAAATAGAAGTCTACATCCATGGGGGAAGGATCTTTGCTTTTATTGAAGATGAGTACAAAATGCTTTATCTTTTCTTTTCTGCTGTGTAAGTTTTCTAGTAAAATGAAAGAGCATGTCTGAAAAACCCTTGGTTATTGAATACACATTTATATTTATAGGTATTTCAGTGACATGAGAAGAGAAAAAATAAAAGTAATGTTGGTTAAAATTCAGTTTCTTTTTTGATCTCCACCTTGAATCGAACTTGAAATGACTTTGTGATCCTTCCACCTTACTCTTTTTCTTCTGATCTATCCTTTTTCAGATAGGTTGAAACCCATCAGCTTGAAGCACTTCTAGAGCTTTAATGTTGATACTGACTTGGTAAGCATATCGGTGGCGTTCTCAGAGGTATGAACTTTCAAAACTTGTATTTTGCCAGCTTCAATCTTTTCTCGTATGAAGTGATACTGTATGGTCTATATGTGCTTTGTTCTTCTATGGTATTGTGGGTTCTTAAATAGGTGAACGACACTTTGGTTGTCACAGAAGATTTTTACAATTGACTGTTTGATTACAAAGTCCTTCATCAGTCCTTTGAGCCACAATCCTTCTTTTACGGCTTCTGTTAATTCTATGTATTCTGCTTCAGTAGTTGAGAGAGCAACAATAGATTGTAGGATTGCTTTCCAACTAATTAGATTAGGGCCATAAAGAAAGACATATCCGATTAGGCTTCTTCTTTTGTCACTGTCACCAGAAAAGTCTGAGTCCACATGCTATCAGTTCTAATTCTGACTCAATGGTCCTTTGGTAGTTTAGTTTAGCATACTTAGACCAAATTAGGTATCTTAGATTCCACTTAGTAGCTTTCCAGTGTCGTTTTCCAGGATTAGTCATATACCTGCTGACTAGGCTTGCTGAATAGCATATATCAGGTCTAGTAGAGATCATTAAGTACATTAAACTTCCCACTGCTTGGCTGTAGGGAACATTCTCCATTTGTAGTTTGCGTTCTATATCTGTCTCACTAGGGGAGTTTTCAGCTGATAGCTTAAAGTGTTGTGCAATAGGGAGAGTTGGTCTAGCGAGGTTGAACCTTCTGATTACCTTCTCACAGTAGGTTGTTTGACTGATGCTTAGTATAGATTGGTCTCTATCTCTAGTGATATCTATCTCTAGGATCTTCCTTGATTCCTCTAAGTCTTAAATGTCAAATTCTTTACTTAAAAGAGTTTTGACATGAACTAAATCTTTTTTAGAGCTTCCGACAAGGAGCATGTCATCCACATAGAGTAACAAATAGACCTTATCCTTATAGGTTGTTGAGTTTATATAGACACACATATCATATGAACTTCTTTGAAAACCCAAACTAACTATAAAGTCATCAAATCTTCTATACCAACACCTAGGTGATTGTTTCAACCCATAAAATGACTTCTTTAATAAGCAATAGAAATCTTCCTTACCTTGAACCTCAAAACCTTTGGGTTGAACCATGTAGATAATTTCATCTAGATAGCCATGAAGAAAGATTGTCCTTACATTAAGTTGATCCTACTCAAGGTTGTTTTGAGCAACTAAAGATAGAAGAAGTCTAATAGAAGTTTGTTTAACAACTAGAGAGAAAATTTCAGAATAGTCTATACCTTCTCTTTGAGTGAAACCTTTTGCTACCAGTCTTGCCTTGTACCTAGGTAGTAAGTCTTTTGTAATTCCTTCCTTGAGTTTGTAGATCCACTTAGATGCTATTGGTTTGCATCCTTTAGGTAGAGAGGCTAGTGTCCAGGTATCATTCACATTTAGTGAATTTATTTCTTCATTCATAGCTTCAATTCACTATCTAGCATCACTACCATTTACAGCTTCCTCAAAGGAAGTTGGTTCATAATCATTAGGAATTACTGTGACATTTAGAACAAAACTTATATAGTTAGTTTCAGCATACCTGGCTGGAGAGACAATTATCCTTCTTTGTCTATCTCTTGCTAGAGAATATTGGCTCAAGTCAGGTTGTTCTTCAACTATTCCAGTTTGTTCTTCACCTAAATTTTTCACTTGTTCTTGATCAGTAACTATAGGTTCCTCAGTAGATTGGACATTGTTTCTAGTATTCTCCACCTCAATCTGAGTGGTATAAGTTTCTGTGTCATATGAGTTCCTTTCAGTATGATTTCCCCTTGCATAAACATCTCTGATTCTTTGAAAAGAACATCCCTACTGATTGTAAACATTTTGTTAGTAGGGTGCCACAGCTTAAAACCATTTACTCCTTCTATGAAACCAATAAACATACACTTAGCAGCTCTAGCCTTTAGTTTTTCTTGATTTTGATGGACATATCCTACACATCCAAACACCTTAAGGTCATTTAGATTTGGTGGGTGTTTAGACCATTTCTCCTCAGGTGTTTGGAGTCCTAAGGAGGTATGAGGGCTTTTATTCAATGTGTACATAGCATAGGCAGTAGCTTCAAAAACTTTTCTTCCAGAATGGCATCTGATAATAAGCATCTTACCCTTTCCATTATAGTTCTGTTAAGTCTTTCTGCCACTCCATTTTGTTGAGGTGTGTATCTCACAGTTCTGTGTCTTGTGATTCCACTTTTTCTACAAAAATTATTAAACACCTCTCCATAAAATTCCAAACCATTTTCAGTTCTAAGGTATTTAATCTCTTTATTCAGTTTGTTTTCTATCATTAGTTTCCATTCTTTAAATTTATCAAAAGCTTGATCTTTTGTTTTTAAAAAATAAATCCAACTCTTTCTAGAAAAATCATCAGTAAAGGATAAGAAATACCTTGAGCCACTTAGGCTTGGAGTGGATACTAGATCCTATAGATCCGAATGGATGTAGTCTAGAATTCTTTTAGTTGGGTGTTGTGCTTTAGTGAAGTTTTGTTTCCTTGCTTTCCCTAGCATACAGTGTTCACAGAAAGAAAATTTACTGCATGTGTCTTGAGGTAAAATGTCTTGCTTAGATAGAGTCTCAAGTCCCTTCTGGCTTATATGGGACAATCTTTTATGCCAAAGGTTAGCCTCTATTAAGTTTAGAGATAATACAATGTTTGCTTCCTCTATCATTTTAACCCCTTTTATTATAAACAGGCCATTTACCTTTTCTCCAACTAGTACTTCTTTAGTTCCCATGAAAACTTGGAAGACTCCACATTTCTCTTTGTATTCACATCCTAGAGAGTCTAGCATTCCTAAGGAGATTAAGTTTCTTTTAAGGTGAGGAACATGTCTTACATTTCTAAGGAGTTTTACAGTTCCATCCTTTAGTTTCATGGTAACTGATCCAATTCCAACAATGTTACAAGCATTATTATTCCCCATGAACACAGACTCTCCATTCATTTTCTTATAAGTATTGAACCATGCTCTAAAAGGTGTCATGTGGTAGATGCATCCTGAGTCTAGGACCCAATCATGTTTTCCTAAGAGATTAACATGTTGGCTTGGTCTAAGGTTGATGTTAAGGCATTTGTGTAGGTAAATGAACTTTCTACTATAGAGGCTTCTGGTTGTTTTCCTTTAGAATCTTTTTCTTTTTCTCGATTCTTTCTCTTAAGGAAAAAACGTTCTTGTATTAGCTGTCCCTTCTTTTTACAGTTTTACACTTCTTTTCTATTTAGTTTTGTTATCTTCTTTAGAAAAAGGTTTGTTACTATTTTTACTTTAATTATTTCGGGATTTACCTTTGACAAACAATCCATCTCCACTTTGATTTTCCTTATGTGATGACTATATTTCCAATTCTCTGGTTTTGAGGGTTGATATTATGGCATCTGTTTTGACTAAGTCTCTTCCATACCTTAGTGCATTTTTCACTTTTTTGTAATCCTCGGGTAGAGAGTTTAGGAGAACGAATGCCTCATTTTCATCACTTAGTTTGTCTTCAAGACTTTTAAAGTCTGAAACTATTTTCTTGAACTCATCTAAGTTGTCTGTTAAGGTTTTAGAAGGATCCATTTTATATGTGAAGAATTTTTCCCTTAGATACATTTTGTTTGGGAGATCTTTGGTGGCATATATAATAGACTTTCTAATTTCTTCCAAACTTTATATGATGTCACTTCTTCTAGTACTTGCCTAATAATATTGTCACTAAGGTTCAGTATTAGTGTTCCATAGGCATTTAATTTCATATCTTCTTTTTGTGTTGCTGTAGGGGTTGTTAGAAGTTCTACAGGATCTAAAAAAGGGCTTTGTGAGCCTTTTGCTGTCCTAGCAAGGCTTTAATCTTTGCTTTCCATAAGGCAAAGTCTCCCTTTCCATTGAACTTCTTGATTTCTACTTTTGCCACTGCCATTTTTAGGTCTATTTACCTTTAGTTTCCTCCAAGATTAAATTTCTTAAAATCAAGATTTGCTCTGATACCAATTTGTTGGGCCTAATTTTATGTATAATTTGTTTGGGCCTCAATTGAATGCAGGTTGCTGTCAAATACTTGATGGATAAGGTGCCACGTTCTTTTCTTTACAGCCATACACGCGTGAGGAGATAGGTGTTTAATCCTGCATGTTGAGAGAAAAAAAATACGAAAGAAAAAAGGAAGAGAGAGAAGAAACAATTACCTTTCCTTTTAACTTCTTAATTTTTCTCCTTTCTAAACAAACCCTAGAATTTTAGCTTCCTTGTTGTTTTGATTGAGTATTAGTTATTCACAGTAATATGAAAATGAAAGAGAAGAGAAGATATTACAACAAGTATTTTACGTGGTTCGACCAAGTAGAAGCTACGTCCATGTGGGGAAGGATCTTTGCTTTTATTGAAGATGAGTACAAAATTCTTTATCTTTTCTTTTCTGTTGTGTAAGCTTTCTTGTAAAATGAAAGAGCATGTCTAAAAAACTCTTGGTTATTGAATACACCTTTATATTTATAGGTATTTGAATGACATGAGAAGAGAAAATAAAACTAATGTTAGTTGGAATTCAGTTTCTTTTTCAAGTAACACCTCATATAGAAGATCAACGAACGAAACTTTGTGGATCCTATTCGTTGATCTACCGAACGTCAAGATTGTGGATAATGGAGAGAAATTCTTTTTGAAGAAGACAAAGGATTATCGAAATTATCTTCTTTCAACCAAATAGAAAAGGAGCTTGTTTATTGACTTATTCGTGGTCATTCGAAAAGTCATGTCTTTTTCTATAGTTTAGTTATTAATACTTTTCATGAAGTGATGCATCCACTCATGATGCATCCATTCATGAAGAAACAGAAACTATAACCATTTATTCCAACAGAGACATTAATTAGCGATGGAGAACTGTAGAGATAATACAACGACAATGACAATCGTTGCAGTTCACCAACTTGCATTTCAACGATTGAAATGATGATGCTAAAACCCAAGGAAAATTTTTTTCTAGTGAATACAATTGTTGTTTACTTATTTCTTATCTTGAATATAAAATAGTTGAGTTTTTTTTTTTCTGCTTTGACTATTTAGAATATTCTTTTTTTGGTTCTTTTAAAGTGTTCTTTAAGTACTGTTTGAAGTTTCACAATTATCTCGTAACATTTTGAAACTTATCCAATCTACTTCGATCTTGAAACTCAGAACATCTAATTACAAACTCTAAATGTCGAGCCCCATATCAAAGAGAAATCATTGTTGGTGATTTAGAAGGCTTTCCACATGTTTTAGATAGTTTTTTAGTACTAATTTTTAGGTGATTGTATCTCAAAATCATCATCTCATAAACATCTCACAGTTATCTCACAAACACCCAACAATCTTCCAAACCCCCACTGCCTAATCCTTAATAAGTATACTTGTCTTAGATATTTTTGCACATTGTTTAGGGAGTTTTTAGTTACTAAAGTATCTTGCCACACTTCCAAACTCAAATGTTGTCGATCAATTCCATATTAGTTATACACTTACTTAGGGTGGTTTAGAGTGCTTTCACACACGTACTAGAAACTTTTTTAGGTTTTTCATTTGTATCTTACAAGCATCTCACAACTTCCAAACTTTCATTTTAGAATCTCAAATCAATTATATGCTTCTTAATTTCACATCACTTGGAGTACTTCTACACATATTTAGGAATCTTTTAACTGTTTATTTAGTATCTCGCAAACATCTTGCAAACATTTTAAGCATCTCGCAACTTTCAAACATTAAATGCTCAATTCCATATGAGAATACACTTGTTTAGGGTGATTTAGAGTGATTTCACACTTGTCTTAGAATCTTTTTAGGTTTTTCATTTGTATCTCTGCAAGCATTTCTTGCAACTACCACACTTTCATTATAGAATCCCAAATCAATTATAACTTACTTTACTTCACTTCACTTGGACGACTTCTACACATTTTTAGGAAGTTTTTTAGTTACTTGTTTATTATCTCGTACACTTCTTACAAACATCTCACAACTTTTAAATTTAAATGCTCAATATTTCATATGAGTTATACACTAGTTTAAGATGATTTATAGTGCTTTCGCACTTGTCTTAGAGACTTTTTTAGATTTTTCATTTGTATCTTGAAATCATCTTGCAACTTTCAAGTTTTCATTTAGAATCCTAAATCAATTATATACTTGCATTACGTCACTTAGAGTGATTATGCTCGTGTTTAGGAAGTCTTTTAGCTATTTATTTATTATCTTGATCTCATATGTGATTTATGGTGATTCTACATATGCTTTAGAAAGTTTTTAGCTACTGTTTTTGCATCTCGTAGACATCTTGCAAACATATCGTAACTTTTAAAGTTTAAATGTCCAATTCCAAATCAATTATATATATTTTTATGTGATTTATGGTGATTCTACATGTATTAGGAAATTTTTAACTACTATTTTTGTATCTTGCAAATATCTCACAAGTATCTCGCGTTGCAAAATTTGAAATACTCAACTCTAAATCAATTCTATACTTGTTTTATGTGATTAAGGGTGATTTTACAACATGTTTGATGGAGTTATTTTAGCTAATTTTTAACTCTCCCACACATCCCACAAATATCTCGCAATGTTCAAATTTGAAATATCCAACTCCTGTTTTAGGTGATTATGGTGATTTTATAACATGTTCAAGGAGTTTCTTTGACTTTTTTTTTTTTACCTTGCAAACATCTCGAACACATCTCACAAATATCGAGTCTATACATGTTTTACGTGACTTAGGTGATTCTACAAGATGTTTGATGGAGTTTTTTTTTATGTGTTTTAGATGATTTGAAGGTAATTAGAATCATTTTAAACATGTTATATCAAGTTTTTTTTTTTTATCTCACAACTGTCTTGCAAACGTCCGGTAACTTCTAAAATTGAAACTTCCAATCTCAAATCATTATATATTTGTTTTAAGTGATTCAAAGGTAATTTAGACTGATATGATCAACCTTAGAAATTGTAATTTTCGGAGACAAGATAAAATTTTTAACTGAAAACTTGCTAAAAAATGTTTGCAATCACTTTAAATTAGATTTAAACACTTAAAACATGTATAAAATTTATTATGAGCTAGAAATTTCAATTTTGGGAGTTCGAAGATAGGTGCAAAATGTTTGCAAGATAAAAATCTAACTAAAAATTTGTTAAAATATGTTCAAAATTGGGAGTTGTGAGATAGGTGCAAGATGTGTGTTAAATAAAAAATTTAAACTAAAAACTTGCTAAAGTAAACACATAAAACATGTATAAAATTAATTTGAGATTGAAAATTTTAATTTTGAGAGTTGCAACATATTTGTAAGATAAAAAGAAAAAAACTCCCTAAAACATTATACAAGAATTTCATAAATTAAATTATATTGATTTGCAGTTGCTTTAAAGTTGCAAGCCAACATTGAACTTTTTCATTTATTTAAGAATAATTATTTACTTTTAAAAGATAATACCACCTTTAATCTAATTTCATAAATGTATATTTTTTTAAAGAAAATTAAAGTAGAAATTGTACAATTATTAATATATAACATTGCGTGTTATATAAATCATCACATAGTTTAATTTACCACATATCTAATTAAGTCGCCATCAAACCTATTATTAGTTTTATTTTCATTTTGAAACATTAAGAAATCTTTTACCTACAATGAAATGGAAAAAACTTCGAATTTCTATTATTAAATTGTCATACTTTTATATGTATACATCGATTTAAATCACCATCATAAATTATTATTAGAATATTAGTTTCATCTTTATTTTGAAACTCTAAATAAATCTTTTAACTACAATTAAATGGAAAACACTTGGAATTGCTATTATTACGTCGCTATAGTTTTATATTATATGTCTACATCATTTTAAGTCGCCATTATAAACTATTATTAGTTTCATTTTCATTTTGAAATTCTAAATAATTTCTCTTCGATAAGCAACTTTATAACTACAATGAAATGGAGAAATTTGGATACAATGAGTTGTTCTCCTTTCTCGAGCCTGATCCCTCCTTCGGTCCCGCCCCGTAAAAAAATATATACATATGTTGTATAAATATATATATGTATATATGTATATACATACATAGATAAATATATGATATATATACATGTATATATGTATATATGTGTATAGATATATATGTATATATACACATTTATTTATAAAGAAACAACAAAAGTGGGGAATATTTTAGAAACCTGGTTCTCGTGGAAAATTTTGTGAGGATGGAAAATAGGATAGAGGACGGAGAGTGACATGCCGCTCCGTGAACATCTCTACAGCTAATTAGCAATGCTACGATACGATTAAAATTAAGCCAACAAATACTTTCTTACTTTGAAAGATAAAATAATAAATACACAACAAATGGAGTCGCATGCTAGAGGTCACCAAGGTGGAGTAGATGGTGTCATGGGTTTCAATCTTTTAAGGTTGCTTTTCAACTAATGGGTAATTGGTAAATTTCCCATGCTCATTTGTTCTCAATACTCTTTTTAAAATTTGATGATCCCAAAACTCTTTAATGCCCTAAAAAAATCCTACTTTTTGGCAATTTCCCAACCTTTTTCACATATTTAATACTGTTCGAAATTGCCTAACTATGAATTCTATGTCTACCCTGAATGTTTATGGTTGTGTTTTTCTAATGGCCCCTCAGATGTGACGTTATGATTTGGAACTTCTACAACTCATTGTCTATTCATTTAGTGCGTTTTATAGCTTCTCCCTATACCACCACCTATATCTCCTTTATGTCTTAAAATTGTAAGTTAACTTGGTCCTTCATTTTACATCCCACTTACTTTTACTTCCTCACTTTTAATAATCAAGGATTCAAGGGCATCAATTTCATTCAAAATTTGGATCAATTTTGTCTTTGATCATAGCAATAGCATTCTTTGGTTCCAACTTCAAATGAATCTACAAGATCATACAAAAAGGAACTGTTATATATCATTACTTAAGAATGCATTAAAAAAGTGGAAGATACCATTACGAACTAATGGTCAGACATCATTACTCAACAATGCTTTGCAAAAGTGACTTACTTACAAAGGTTGAAACGCGGCAATTGTGTTTAGACCTTTTTTCTTTTTGAATTTTCAAGACGCATGTTACCATAGACAATCATCATGAAGAGCCCTCAGCCCTTGCGGCATTCTATCTACAGGAGAGAGAGTTTAATTGTCCTCTGCAACAACCTCATTCCTTACCTTTCCTTGTACTCTTCCCTGCTTCGTCTTCTGGGTTGTCGCTCTTCTCTCCTGTCCTTGTAACCATCATCATCTGTATATGTTTTTTTATAACGCGGCCCATCTTTCATCTCAGCTTTTTCACTGTCAAAACTTCTTTTTCCGTAGCCTCGTTCATCCTTCCTGTATTCTCGAATATCATGCCTTTTCTCTTCATGGCTACTCTTATCTGCATGCCTTCTGCCATAAAACTCCTCATTCTTCCTCTTCTCTGACCTGTCACCATATTCCCTTCCACTTCTGTTTCTATTAGCCTCATAATCCCGGTTGCCATATCCGTCATGATCATTTGAAAATCTTTTTTTATAATCCAACTCCTTTTTCTTGTGGTCATCTCTGTCATTCTGTCTCTTTCTTTGTCTTTCATGGTCCCTTCGGTCTTCAAAATTATCTCTGTCTCC
>JBBPDI010000002.1:12274861-12285456 GCA_037974545.1 Cucumis variabilis
AATCATAAATGTTTCATAATTGACTCAAATTTTCAAAAAACATCTATCTCCTAAATTTTTCCTATCAATGCAATCAATCAAAATCGAAATTCATCTTCATCAAAACTCCAAATTCAAAATAGAATTTGGACAATCGTTTCATATTTTCTTCAACTCATATGCGAAAGAACATTATCATACGTTATCAAACCCTTCAATCTTTCAAGCGTTCAAACATTCAGCAAAAAGAGGATCATTGAAAAAGATTCTTCAAATCTGAAACGATTTCAGCTTCGTCCTCTGCAGAAACGATTCCAACTTTGTCCTATGTAGAAATGATTTCTGATCCCAACTTCGTCCTCTTCAAACTCTTCATACATTCAACGCAAGGCAGAGAAATATTCAGGTATTGATGAAAAGCGGAGAAACTTCTTCATCAAAACGAATCCAACTTCGTCCTCTGCAGAAAAAAGGTTTGTTTTCCTCATTCTTCTTTCGTTCGTTTGAGTTCTTGATGTTAGTGAAATTGCTGCTTGATAACCCCCTAAAAAACAACCTTTAGTATTATAAAAGCAAATATCATGAATAATGATATTTCAAAATATTATAAAGAAGTACATAATTTCGAAATAGTTTTTAAATATAAATAAAATAATAAACGTATTTTGCACATACATTTTTGTAGGGGTCTTTTAAAAAATATAACAAATCGGCAAAATATTTATATGCTATAGAATAATTTCGAAAACGAAAAAAGTCCACATGCCAATAATAGAAAATACAAAAAATGCTTGTAATTAATTGACATCCAACACGTAATATATTTGGAAAACCATGGTTTAGATTTGGTTACCGACTTTTTTTCAAAATTTTTTGGTACATGATCGTTTAAATTAGCCAAATTTAAACGATTTTTTTCATAATTTTTTGGTACATGGTTTGATCGTTTAAATTTTGGTAGCAAAATCTCAACCATTTTTTGAAGATTTTTTTGGTACAGGATCATTTATACTTGAAAACACAATCGTTTATATTTTGTATATGATCGTTTATATTTGGAACACAATTGTTTAGATTTGATCGTTTAAATTTGGCTACCCAAATCTAAACTATTTTTCTAAGATTCTTTGTACACGATAGTTTAGATTTGGCTATTTTTAGTATATGACTTGAACAATGTGGCACAACTCTCTCTCTTGGCCCGAGAGGAGTTCAGTTGTAGTGGGACTATAACTTATTAGAGGAATTAGTGGTACTTAAGGAGTTAGATGTAGTTATAGGGACAAATCGATAATTTTTGGCCTAGCTATACTTACGAGCAATTTGTGAAGGGTCATTGTACTGTTGATTGGTTATATATCTAATGGACACAAAAATATATCTACATTAAAAAGAGTGCAGCTATTAGTCTTTAGTGAAATGGTTGAAAGTGAATTAATAGAAATTAATTTAATTAATTAATCTCATATAATTGGAGCTTTAATCTGTAGGTCCATAAGATTTCCTTGTTAGCTCAATAAGAATAAATGAGAATCAAATTTATTTTGGTTTAATTTGACTTGTTCGAATTGGTTAAAGAAAATAAATTGTATATGCATGATACAATTATATAATGTAATTGATACATTATAATCTAAAGTTTTGATGAGAGAAGTTAATATTTGAATATGATTCAGATAATAATAATATGAATAAGATTCATAAATAAACTATAGGTTAAAATTAATATGGATTCGATTCATATTAGAACTATAAATCATCCGAGAGATCTAAATCATTGGTTGTTACATTATATATGATATAATATAAAGTTTATATGTATGAGATATAATATGATTTAAATATATATATATATATATATATATATATATATATAATTTTATTTTAATTAATAGAATAAGAGTTATTCTACCCTAAACCCTAAAGCCTAAACCTTCCATCTCTCTTAAAAATAGTTAAGATTATACAGAACATATGATAACCTCTATACTTTTTACATTTTACGATCTCTCTGTTCTAAAAAGAAAAAAAATCTCTCTCGAAATTTTTTCCTTTCACTAAACAAAATCATAGAAGCTCACAACTCTATGTTGATTTTCACCTTGAGAATAACGAGGAAGACTTCGTGGTGCTCTTTGGGAGATTCAAGAAGATTCTACAAAGGCTAGTTTCTTTTTCCTTTTCCTCCTTAAAAGCATTTTTAGGTTTTTCTTTGTTTTCTTTATATTCTTTTTATTTTTTAAATTGAATTTCATTTGCACGACGTTCATACGCTTCCGCTATGAAAATTTCATTCCTTCAATGAGGATGTCTTTAACAGTGTTAAATTTCAAGAAATTGCTTTGGTACCAACATATAATCTTCTCGTTCTAAATAACCAATATGTTAGATTTACAATAATTGAACACACAAATACAAAAAAGACAAACACTACTTAAGGCAACTACAATTACAAATTATACACAATGTATCTTAACCCTAAATGATAATATATGACATGAATTTCTGATTATGTCAACTTGAATGTATCTAATTTGAAAAGAACGATACTTTAATTTAACTTGTACCTAGTGATGACACTTTCCTAAGTGAAATAAGCTTAGTAAATATTTCTGGTAGTCTTTAGGCCAGCAAGCTTTATCTCCAATCTCTTTTGTAAATTTTTCTAAGTTCATCTTATCATTCACTTTTTTACAACGAGGACCTTGCAAGACTCTAAATTTGGGGGTGTGCGAGGTTCGAGCTAAAGCGTTCAAAAAATCAAGAAACTTTTTCTTTTCAAGTTAAAAATAAAACTAAAAATTAACTTTTTTCTGTTATTCTAAATTCAATTGAAATAGTAACTCCTATGTTGCTACCTCTCACCAAAAGTAAGTAAGAAGCAAAACTTCATCAAAATCTTAGAGTAAATAAATAAGTGGCAATAATAGTTATAGTTGAGGAGAGGAACAGACTCATAGAGTACCTATGACTTTTCACTCAACGCCTAACATAAATAATTAACTTGGCCAATAAAAGGTTGCAAGAAAAAGAAAGGAACTAAGAATTTTTTAAACTACAACCATTCTGCAAAAAAGGGAAATAGGATTTTTTAGAAATGAATAAGGGTATTTTAAGACTTAAACTTGCTGTGTTTAGAATATAGAAATATTTTCAAGTTTAGAATATGCGAAGAAAAGGAGAAATGCTAGAATGCAAGATAGATTAGAAATACATTCTGAAAGGTTTAGCGATGTGCACAAGAGAAATCATGTTTAGAATCCTGAGATGATGCTTGAGAAGAAACCTTATTTTAAATTTGAAGGTATGATAACTTGTAGAAATACAAGTTATTGTAATCTTGTATGTAAAATAATGTAGTCTAATCACACGAAAGTTGAAGAAAACAAAGGAAAAAGATGGCGATTTGATTAACTGGGAATAGTGTAATACAAAAGAACCTTATCCCTGTTGTACCGCTTTTTAGTGCTCTTATGCAGGACTTTAAGTAAATGAAGTGAAGCTCAGAGATATAATGTTTATGCGAGAAGATGCATACAACCAACGTGACGATAAAGAAACAAGCTAGGCGATATAAGTCACTAGCAAACAAAATTGGTTGGCGCAAAAGTTAGAAAAAGAATGAAAGGACATCTGCGTGACGCCGTTGTAGCTTTTCACAAGCGTTAATGACGTGTGGCATCCTGTCAATATCAACTCTCGCCTATAAATAAAGCATCTCACTTTAGATTTGAGTGTGCACAAATTGACCGGAGAGCAAGTTCCTACATCATTCATCTTCTCCATTCCCCTGAGTTTTAGGTGAGAGCCTGGAACAAAAAAGAGAGAGAAAGTTTATCCCCTTCATCTTCTCCCTCTCTCAACAATATACCATGAAAAATGTATTATTCTTTCTTTTTTCTTTTCTTTTTTTGATGCAAATTTTAAATTCACATATTTACATTACAAAAAAATCTAGTGGAAATTATCGGTCTTTCTTTATTGCCGCAAATGTAGTGAATGTTATTGGAGCATCATTGAAATGTCATGATATGTTTTTAAACAATTTTTAGTGTGTTTATTATATAGTGCCCGGTGCCCCCTTATATAAAATTTCTAGATCCACCACAGGTTGGAGACCTTCCTATCATCTAGGATGAGATTGGTTTGTGGGAACCAATTGAGATGAAAAACAAAGTTCAGAGAGAAACTATTTTTGCAGAGAGCAAAAGTATTGACTTTTTTTAATTGATTAGGAAAAATTGTTTTTCTTCTGCATATTTATAACTCTCTTTCCTTAAGGGAGTAGGAGAGAATAATAAGATTCTATTAATTTAAAAATATTAAATTAATAAAAATCTCAAACCTACAAATTAATTAATAATTAATAAAAATATTTTTAATTAATATTTCATTTAAATCATATTTAATGAATACCTCTCCATTATCTTATAGTTTTGAATTAATTATATTAAAATAAATGTAATTAAATATAATTGAACTAAACTATTAATTAATTGGATTAATTAATAGTTAAATTACATATCTTATATTTAACTTATATTAAATTTATATCATATTCAAATATAAATTTCTCTCATAACCAACAATTCTAATATGAATCCAATTCACATTAAATTAATATTTGAACTCATTCAAATATTTTATCTCTCATAAGTTAATTTTAAATCATATCCAAAATTAAATTTATATAATAAATTTGATTAAAATAGAAACTTTATATTATAATGTATCACTATACATTATACTATTCCCAATATAAATAAGTCTCATTACCCTTTACGAGCTAGAAAGAGAACCTGATGGACCTACTGATCAGAAGTTACAACGATATGAGATTCATTGGCTAAACTCATTAACCACATTAATCAATATTTGTTAACTATGTACACACCATTAAAACTCACAGCTGAACTCTTCTCACTGTACATATATTTTTGTGTCTATAGATTTAGACCAATAACAGTAAGTTAGTCCTTCACGAGTGTCTGTAACACTACATGGGTCAAATTACCGTTTTACCCCTAGGTTATCTCTAGTCCTTAAATACCAACGCTTCTCTAATGAACAACCTGATTATGGTCCAACCAATAAACAAAAATCCTTTTCGTGCTATAGAGAGGGTAGAACCTATAGATTATATTAATAATGGTCAATAGATTATATTTACAATAATAACACTTTATTAATAATGGTCAATGGATTATATTTACAATAATAACACTTTATTAATAATGGTCAATGACTTATATTTACAATCTACGAGTTTTAGAATATAAATCCTAATAAAAATTTGACTGGAGTACACGTATATTATAGTGTATTTCTATGTACTGACCAATTCTAATTTTTTCAAAAGATAAATTACATTGTATTTGTGATTAAGTATACCTGGATTTTTTTGGATCAGTGCATTCGAGAATGCTGACAACATGAAATATGAGGCCTCCAGAGTACCCCTAATGGAATTCAAATGAGACATGAAAAGATTTTAATAGTTGCAGCCATCCTAATAAATAGTCAAACGAGACATGGAATGATTTGAAGATGAAAAAAGTCTACCTTGAATACATTCTACAAATCCTTGAAACAAAGATGAAAACGGAACATGTACCTCAACAACACGATAATTGAGATACCAAAAAGATTCAATCCATCTACCATCCAAAATAGTCTTTAATCATTGTAAAACCATAACAAAAACTTGTTTGTTATAATTCTACTATTGTCTTCGAAAACTAATGCTAAAGGATGTACTATAAAGATTGTACTAATCGACAAAATATATTAAATACTATTGTCTTCGAAAAATAACGTTAAAGGATGTACCGTAAAGATTGTAATTAATTAACAAAAAACGTTAAACAAACATAAAGTTTACAAATTTTAAAAATACACTTTTTTTTTCAAAATTTAGAATCTTAAAAGCAAATAACATGAATACTAATATTTCAAAATAATATAAAATTGCATATTTTCGAAATATTTTTAAAAAATAAATATAAATAACATACATTTTAAAATAATAAACGTATTATGCATATAGATTTTAATATATATTATTTATTTATTTTTTAAAATATTAACTGCCACCAAAATAGAATTTTTTAAAATAAAAAAGAATAGAAAATATTAATAAACGTAAGTTGCGCTGAATTTAAAGAATCTAATCTAAAATATAATTTTAAAATGTTATTAAAAATATATATTATGTATTATCTAATTATAATTCCCGATGTTAATAAAATGGTTTAAAATATAACAACAAACCGAGAATTTTGTAGATATATTTACCATTATTATAGGAGGAAGTTGTTGCAATATTGTCCAGCAACGAAATCTCAGATTTAGTTAGGATTTACTAAAGTTAAAGGTTGTTTATAAATACAGAGTCTTTATGAAATCTGGGATATCCTTCCTCGTGTTGGAGCCATTAAAATACACTTTACTTTGATGAATTATCCTATAACTAGGGGTAAATTTGGAATTAATATAATTAAAACAATGGGGCACTAGCTTTTGCTATTTTTCTTATTCCTGTCGCCTTTTGTCATTTTTCAAGTTGCTATCTACAATTTTGCTATTTCTACTATTATCTCAATATTATATTACAAATCAATTCCATTATGGACCAACATAAATACTTTCCTTTTTTCTTTCTTAATTAACTTTCTTTTTTAAAAAAAATCTGTAAAAATATATTTTAGAAGATCTTTGGTGAAGTTGTAAATCTTACCTGTACTTATCAATTTTTTAATAAATTAAGAACTAGATAACATGAAAATTCATAATTATGTAAAAATTTCCATGAAGTCTAGCTGACTTTCAAACAAGATAGGGAGTCCTGAGATCAAGATTGAACTAATTGTGGTTGACATTATGTACAATTTTAAGTTAATATGATTCTTTTAGGTTATAAAACTACGAGGCACTTGCATCATTACATTTTTTTAATTAAATTAGGTCACTTAAATTTTTAAATTGTAAAAATGACAAATTTGATTAGTCCAACCTAACTTCCTTAATAGGCTTGAAGTAAAAAGTTGAAAATGTCCCTCATTTTTAAAACAATTTAATTGTTATATGATTACTATCTGATTAACCTTCTACATTTTTTTTTTAAAAAAATTAGTTAGTCTTGTGAGATAGTTATTGGATTATCTTCGGATTGTTATTTGATTACCTTCTATTGTTTTTATTAGCAATTTTAGATTGCCAATCATTATATTACCTTCTGACTCAATCACTAACTATGACTAGCTCTTATCTTACCCTCTTAACCCTGTTGGGTAAACCCTAAAACTCATACTTGATTTCAATTAACTCTAGTACACTAAACTAACATTTCCCCCTAGTTCTTCATGAACTTACTATATTCTTAAGTTTTCTCCACTTAACTAACTTGTGTCGCTTCCACATGGCTAGCTGCATGGTCTTGGCCTATGCTCACTAAACACAAAAGTAACTTCTTTAACTGTTTTTCTTTCTTTTTTTTTTTTTGCGTGCAACACTACCTCTTGCGTCTTGATGCTCGGCCTACATTCACACTTGTCCAAATGACCTGATTTCTATCCAGAACCTAATCCCAACTTTGGAGGTTAATAACTGAAAAACCATAACTCCAATGGGAAAACATCATTCTAAAAAGTTCATAAACATCTTAACTAGCTTACCTCTAAATTTCAGCCACAAAGTTCAAGTATTTTCTTTTGTAGCTTCAAAATACCCAATATTGTCCAAATTTTCTTCGAAAACAAACTTTTGCTCTTTCCTCAATTGGTTGGATATCTTTCTTGCACCTTCTTAAACCGGCAACCCTACCTAAAAAACTAGACTCAAAATGGAAACTTTTGGAACTAGTTTAAGGAAAAAACACATGAGTAAAATGGAAGCTCTAATTGTACAAAGTTACATATTTATAAAGAATCATGCATGTCTAACTTTCAACACCTTCTGCTTACTAAACTCTAGTGTTCATATGTCATGACATCTAGATTCAACTCCACCCACTTGTCCAAAAGGCCTAGATCCCTACCTTGCTTACATGCACACAACCAAACTTTGTTGAAAGCCTCATGTGTCAAACTGCATGACTCAGCTTGCCTATCCCTTGTCTTATCCGCAAAACACATCACAACGCCTAACATACCTTGTTTAGCAGCATAACCTCAAGTAGAGAGGTTCTCTTGACATCCCTTGTTGCCTAGCTCGTGCTCAAAATGCCTAACATCTTCTCCTTGTCGCCTAACATACCTATGGCTGCATAGCTTGCCTTTAGAGGTTATTCAAACAACCTTAGCCGCCTAGTCTAACCTCAAAACTCTTAATTGGCACTTAGACTCAATTTCCACCTTTGTTAACCTCTCTTTGGTGGCCAGGTCCTAGCTCAAAATTCCTAGTCCCTTGCTTTGGTCGTCTACTTGACATTTAGCTAATTTTTTCAAACTTTCCTTCCTTCAGCAGCCATGACACCCTTATAATAACACAAAAATAATAACACACCAGAAATGACACTTAAGCCACTCACAACTTAGTAAACTTCTTTTTAAAATTTCTTTGAACTACTAACTTAGTTTAATCCTAGTCTTCAACTAATCTCAAATTCACCTCCTTCATTTGTTTCATTGGAAAACTTAGACATGCTTCTATTTTAGGGTTTACATGATATATACATTACTCGTAAAAAAAAAAGAGAGAGAGAGAGAGTTAATCATGGACCTGATTCACAATTTAGGTTGCAACCATGGACCTAGTCTACGAGTAACGTTAATCTAATGCCACATCGAATGCTAACAAGGATTGAGTTTGAGAAGTGAAACTCATGGACTAGGTCCATGAGTTCCTTACCTATTTTTTTACAATTGTTTATCCTTTTACTCTACTTTTTGGAATATCTTCTTAATTCAACCTATTTTTGTAATTGTTTTTATCCAACTACATTATTTATGGAATTAATTCCTAAACTTTAGAACTCCCTATCAATTTAATCATTGAATTTCAAATTTGTACACGTAGGTTATTAGAAGATTTGAAAATTTAAAACTTTAAAACTTCACAAATGCTCATGTCATTTCTCCAAATTAATGGTAAAATTTCAAATAATTGAATTTTAGACCAATTTAAAGTTGACATGTGTCCGAAATTAAAATTGAAAACTTAAATTGACAAATTCTAATGATGTGTGTTTTTATCATGACTTTTGGATCAAGTGAATTATTTTGGTCCAATTAATTATTAGGGCTATCAAGAAGAATGACAAATTTTATGTTTTACTTTGGGAAAATAGCAAAAATAATTTTAATTTGTTAGAATAGAAAAAAAATAAAAAATAGAAATAAACAAATAAATAAATTCCTCAAATGCCCCTAACCAAACTAAAAAATTCAAATAGTTTACCACAATGACGTAAACTCTCGTTACACTGTAATTGAAACACAAATGTAACAAAAGAAAATTCCCTCCAAATACCTGAAATCAGAAAACATGCTATTATTATGAAGCTCCACCTCTACCTTCAGAATTTAAACTTCTGCAGGTGATTATTTTCTTCCTTGGAATTCGACCAGTTGCTTCATTGTTACTTCGAAACCTTAAGATCAGTCATTTGGAATTCATCTCGTCAGTATCTCAGCAGGTTTCTACTTTCTTCTAAACACCAATTTCATTTCAAGTGACGCTCCTCCCGATCGTGGCAGTCCGATCTTCTCCATCGTTGCTTCAGGCTTACGAAGAACTCCAACTGCTTCCTCTCACATTCTCTCATTTATCTGAGCAACAATAGCTACTTATCTCCCTGTTTCTTTTTCATCTTCTGCGGTACTTTTGCATTATTTGTTCTTCGTCTTCACACACCACCATTAAAGTATGTTCATTCCTCTTCTTCTTCGCACCTTTAATCAGATTCATTCATCTTTTTTACGCAATTTTTTCTTCCAATATAACCATGCAATGAATGTTTTGGACTGTATTTTTCAACATTTTAAACTATCCATTGTTGTTTGCTCTGTAATCAATCACCATTGTTGTCTTGTAGTCTTACAAGGTTCGAAAGAGAAGAGGTTCATGTTTAAAAATCTGGTATTTTTGTTGTTTAAATATACAATATAGATAGAGATAATTGGTTTGTAATCTTTTATTTTTTATTTATTAAAATAAGATAAATAGTATAACAGCTATGCCCCGTTTTAGGAGTAAAAAACGAGATTGCGTTCTGATATTTGTTTTTGATTTGAAATCTTTATTATTCTGTAAATCGTAGACTATACTAGATATGACTAAAGAACAACGTGAAGGAAAAACAAGAACAAGTGATCAACTGAGATCTTCTGGATACACTGGTTCAAAAAACCAGTCGCCAACAGTGGTCCAATCTATTCCAAGTTCTTTAGAAGAGGTATTCATATATATTTTTTGAGCATTTTTCTAATTATATCATTGTAGTCTACATTATTATAGATTAATGTATGGTTCGTTATAGGATCAAATAGAACCTACAATGGCAAAAGGTTCAGTAACAAACAAAGATGGTGAACAATCATAAAAAAAAGAGGGTGATGAAGGACCCTCCAAAAGAAGCACCAAGCATCCAGAAAAAGCCACGAATAAAATCCATGGTA
>JBBPDI010000002.1:12288834-12311436 GCA_037974545.1 Cucumis variabilis
ATGTAACTTAATCTTAATCCTGAGCTAACTATGAACTTCTGTTCACACGGGATTATCCTTAGATCTACATAGGTGAGGGCAGCCCAATGACGCTGGCCCAATAAGCCTACCATTTCAGGGATAACATCGGGTGGATGGCTAGGGACATAGGGTGCAAGACAGAATTCACTCCTACCTGCTTTAGGGTTAGTAGATAGGTTGTTCTCTTAAGCACTGAATCCAAGTCTTGAACAATTCTCTCATTGACCTCAGAGGGATTAAGTTTATAGGTTGGACCTTAAACTAATTGTTCAATAGTGGATTAGTGAGACTTAAGGAGTAAGATGTATTCTGACTCAGCCGAGGTTATGAACAACCTATGAAGGATTAACTTACTGATCATTGTTTTATCAAATGGACACAATTATATCTATAGTGAGGGGAGTACAACTACGGGACTTTAGTGGAATGACCTGTTAGTTAACGAATGTTGATTAACTCGATCTAAAAGAGTTTAGCCAGTTATTCTGAAATCGTTGGAGCCCATGATCTATAGGTCTATTAGGTTCCCCTACTAGCTCATATGGAATCAACTTAGAACAAAGTATTGGAATAATTCGAATTGTTCGAATTAGGAAAAGAGAGAGAAACCGACAAGCATATGTGATATAGCCACCGATTTTTTCATTTTTAGAAATAGAGATTTGTGTTTAAATAAGATTTAATACTATAAATATGAATACGGATTCATACTAGGAAGCTCGGAATTGATGGAAATGGTTAAAGTTGTAAAAAGTCAAAATGTTGACTTTTGACTTTGAAAAGTCAAACTTTGATCGGCCGTATATTCAAATATGATTTAAATTTTGGAAAAATAAATGCGGATTCATGCTCGAGAGGTTGGAATGAGTCAAGAAGGACAAAATGGTAAAAAGTCAAAGTTTGATTTTTAACTTGGAAAAGTCAAAGTTTGACTTTTGATTGAAAGGTCAAATGACCATTTTACCCTTGGACTAAGTTAGTGGAAAAATCCAATATTTTGTTGGATAATCCCACTAACACTTAGTGGGATATGTAGCTACATGAGATGTAGACACCTAGCCCACTAAGTTCCACTAAATAGTTAGTGGAATATTAGGTGTTGAGAAATGGCTAATTAATTACATGCATTTTTGCATGTAATTAAGTTATAAATAGGAGTGTTTTCAAATAGTTGAGGTCTTTTGCCATTTTTGTAATTTTTGAAATTACAAATTTGTTACACTCTAAATTCTCAAACAATTTTTTTTTACCTTCCATTTTCCTTTTATCCCTTTGTTTTTCCAATACCAAATTGGGTCCCACAACCCGGTTCTCTGTCCCGAGAATAGTAGGTTAATTCTAGTGGTCGTCCTGGTTTGTGCACGTGAAAAGCATCAAAAGTATGTTATTCCCTAAACTCTAAATTTGCTTAATTTAGGGTTGCATGTTAACAAAGGGCAATTAGAGTAATTTTTCGTTTCTAGTTTTCGTTGCGCATGTCTCTCGATTTCTTTCACTTAGGTCATTCCAAAATAGACCCATATATATGGGATACTTTTCTGAAAAATATTTTTTTTATAATCTAGATTAGAATATGCATATATGTTCTTTTAGGGGCATTGTCAGGAATAGCACAAACAATAAAACTGTTTATAAAATATAACAAAATTTTTAAATGAATTACAGAGAGTTGGTGAATTTTGTTATATTTTATAAATAGATTCAGTATTTTGCTATTTTTTAAAATGTTTCTTTTTATAATAAGAAAAACTAGATATAAATAAGAGACATTTTTAAAAATAGCAAAATAAAGTAAAACATTTACAAACTATAGCAAAATTTTGAATTCTATCATTGATAGTCTTCTATTATTATAACATATCAATGACTATCAGTGATAGAATTTGTTATAGGTTGTAAATATTTTGTGAAATTTCCTATTTTTAAAAAATTTCCTATAAATAAAAGATTTTCTTTTTACCAAGTAAGAATAGTTCTTTTGAAAAGATATAAAAGTATTGGTATATTTTAAAATTTTAGGACAGAATGTGTTCATAATTTTTTTAAAATCCTTAACTTTTATGAAAAAAAAATTGAATAGATTTTCTTTTTTAATTTTCATAAATATAACAAACCATTAAAATATTTATCGTTCGTGTAACAAAATGAAAAGGCCCATGAAACTGACCATTTTTTAAAAATATTCCAAGTTTGTTCTTCCTTTTCATTGTCTTTTTTCTTTTCCTCTTCTGCGACTCTTTTTTCTTTCCATCGTCTTTTTCTCTTCTTCTGCAGTGTTTTTTTTTTACTTTTTTTTTTCAAACTGTTATTTGGCTCAAGATCGTATACTAAATATCAAAGATTTATTTTTTAAAAAAAATTCAAACTGTTATTTTGTTGTTCCAAATATAAAAGATAGTGAAAAAAAATCAATCATTCAAATATTGGATAGCCAAATCTAAACGATCATCTACCAAAAATAACGAAATCTAAACGATCATGTGCAAAGAATCTTTAAAAAAATCGTTTATATTTGGGTAGCTAAATCTAAACGATTGTATTTCAAATCTAAACGATAATGAACCAAAGAATCTTGAAAAAGAAAACGTTGAGATTTGGCTATCCAAATTTAAATGATCAAAACGTTCGTGTTTACAAATTTAACTGATCATTTTTTAAATATAAATGATTGTGTACCAAAAAATCTTGAAAAAAATTATTGAGATTTGGCTACCCAAAGTTAAGTTATCAAATATCAAAACGATCGTGTTCTAAATATAAATGAATGTTTTCCAAATATAAATGATCGTGTACTGAACAATCTTGAAAAAAAATCATTGAGATTTGGCTACCCAAATCTAAACGATCGTGTAGGAAAGAATAATCAAATCTAAATGTGTTGGATACCAAATTAAGCACGGAACATTTTTGGTATTTTCCATTGTGGGTCTGTGGGCTTTTTTCGTTTGAAATTGTTATATATTGTGTAAATCTGTTGCCGCTTTGTTATATTTTTTAAAAGATCCCCTTTTTTTTGCCACAAAAAATTGAATAAAAAAATTTGAATAAAAAAGTTGAAAAGAAAAGGAATTATGGGAAATTGGACTATACAACAAAATTTTAGATTTTGTTTTAAAATATGGCGAAGACGAAAATTTTTCAGAATTATAGCAGGAATTGGTCTCTCTTCCGCTCTTATTTTTGCTTTTTGATAATACTAAAATATCATTTGCTACATTTTAGATACAATGGAAACATTTGGGGCATAGAAAGAGTTATTATAATATGTAGTTATTATTGTATGTGGGTGTAGAGTATTACAACCTAAGTTATATTAGTCTATGTTTGTAGCATAGAGTATTATAATTTGGGTTATTGTAGTCTATATTTAAGGTACAAATATAGTCTATGTTATATCATGTTTATTTGTTTACTATTATTTTTTGGCATACATATATTAGGACAATAAAATACCACTTCTTAAAAATATAGCTCGAATTGTATCTTCCACTATTTTTATACAAACTGGTTTATTATTAGTTGGGATTGCATATCTTCTACAATTTTATATTGTAATATATTTTTGTAGAAATTGATATTTGATTTAATTAAAATCTTGTTAATTAGGTTGTTTATTTAATAAATTTAAATACAATCTTCATATATGACTATTAACAAGTTTAACAAGTAGATAAAATAATTTTGTAAGAAAAAAATAATAATTAGAAGGGACCTTTTAAAAAATATAACAAAGCGGCAAAATATTTACACCGTATAGAACAATTTCGAAAATGAAAAAAGTCTACATGCCCACAATGAAAAATACCAAAAATACCCCGTCAATAATTGACATCCACCGCGTAATATATTTGGAAATCAATCGTTTAGATTTGACTATTCTTTCATAAAAAATGGTTTAGATTTGAGAGCCAAATCTAAAAGATTTTTTTAAAAGATTTTTTGGTTTAGATCAATCGATCATTTAAATTTGGGTAGCCATCTAAATGATTTTTTTTCATAATTTTGTGGTGGACAATCATTTAGATTGATCGTTTAAATTTGAATTGTCAAATCTCAACGATATTTTTTCAAGAGTTTTTGGTACTCATTTATATTTGGAAAATGTTCGTTCAGATTTGGAAAATAATTGTTTATATTTGGTATATGATCATTTAGATTGGATCGTTTAAATTTGGCTACTCAAATCTAAACGATTTTTTTAAAGATTCTTTGTACACGATCGTTTAGATTTGGCTATTCTTTGTACACAATCATTTATATTTGACTATTTTTGGTACATGATCATTTAGGTTTGGCTATCCAATATTCAATTTTTTTCATGATATTTTATATTAGGAACAACCAAATAACAATTTGAAAATAAAATAAAAAATACATTCTTTATATTTAATACACGATCTTGAACCAAATAACTTTGAAAAAAATAAAAGAAAAACGACAGATGAAGAAGAGAAAAAGATGATTGAAGTAAAAAAATCGCAGAAAAGAATAGAAAAAAGACGATGAAAAGGAATGGCAAACCTGAAATATTTGAAAAACTTGTCTGTTTCATGGATTTTTTTCATTTTGTTACATTGACCGTAAATATTTTGTTGTTTTGTTATATTTGTGAAAATTAGCCTAATTAGAAAATGTATTTTAAAAAAATATATTATAATTAAACTAAAAGTGTATTTTGAATGACTTAGAAAAACATTTTTCACAAGTTTTTTTTTATTTAAACACTTTTGATAATATAATGGTGGCTTTGTAGGCTTTTATATTTTGTTATACGGACCGTAAATATTTTTGGATTATATTATATATATATATATGTAAATTAACCATTAGAATCAGCACAATTCATAATTTAAAACAAATCCTAATAGGATGAATATATAGCGTAACTGAGTTAACACTAAAACAAATCTTTGATTAAATTAATTTGCAGAATTTATCCCTAAATTAAAGGGATACAAGCCCTTTGCAGCAAAAATAATTTAACAGAACTATTAAACTCAAATTTAATTAAGATTTAGAAAAATCAGTACATTGAAGAAATTACAGAATCTAAAATATTACTGTAACCTAAAAATGAAGCATGCTTTAAAAAATAGAAATATAGAGATAATGGAACTTACACTCGTTGTCGACTCTGTATCTACTAATCTAAAAAACTGTGGTCACCACCACTTTAAAACTTTCCTATCCTTTGTGTAATTAAAACTTTGGTTTGTGGGAACCAAAAATAATTTTGGGAGAAAAGAGAGAATTTTTTTTTCAAAGAGTTTTTGCAAATAACCTTTAGGTTTCTTAGAACGTTTTTACGTACTCTCCTCCCCTTTCTTCCTCCTGAAGAAGAGGAAGGTAGAGAGATTTTGGGATACATGGGAAAACATCCATGTTCTCTCAAATAACTCCCTTACGTAAGGGAGTTATTATTTTAAATTAATATTAAAATAATTAATTAATTATATTATAACATATTTCACATAACCTATATTTTAAAATTAATTAATTTAATTAAATAGAATGAAATTAAATTATTAATTAATTTTAAAATTAATTAATTACTAAATTAAATATCTTATATTTCATTTAATTCAAATATGAATCATATTTATATATATAAATTTCTCTTGTAACCTATAGTTTTAATGTGTATCATATGCGTATTAAATTTTGATTTATAGTTTTAATATGAATCTAATTCACATTAAAGTAATATTTGAACTCATTCAAATATTTTTATTCTCTCATAAATTAATTTGAATCATATCCAAAATTAAATTTCTATAATAAAATTTAATATAAAAAACTTTATATTATAATGTATCATCAAATATTATATTAACTCCCAAAGTAAATTTGAACATTTCAAATTATAATCAATATATGTTAACCTCATTATCCTTTACGCACTAGGAAGGGTGTCTAATGAACCTACATATCAAAAGCTATAATGATATGAGATTAGTTTCCTAAACTCATTAACCATATTAATCAATATATTTTAATTGTGTGTACACTTTACTAAGAACTCACGGTTCACTTCAAGATATTTTGGATCTCCCGACATTGTTTATGTCATCGAGAGATATGACACAATAACTAGAGCGTTGGAATATACTTGATCTTCTATAGGCGAACTCTCGACGCTTTGTTGAAGGTGTCAGGAGATATGGGGGAACTTCTGATGCCACCAATAAAGCATCAAAAGAAATGAGAGAACTTCTGATGCTTTATTGGTTTTGTTGGGAGTAGCATCGGGAGTTTTCCTTTAAATCAACCCACACTATAAGAAATTGGGATTCTCTCAATGCATAAAAGGATGTCAGCAAAAGAAATGTTGGGAGACAGATGTTCCACCGATGTAGTATTCTCTATGTCGGTCGTAGTATTCTCTACGTCGATGGAATTGATTGCTCTCGACGTCATGCATAAAACGTCAACAAGGGGATCGGGGAAAAGGAAATCAATTATTTAATTGTTCCACCTTCCCCGACTGCATGGAAAAAATGTAAAAAATGTGGCTTATATTTTCAACGTATTTATCAACAGCGTCAATTTTGTTTCCTTTTCCTTGTCGCACATTGCATAACATCGGGATAAGTGCTAATTATTTCTGATGCCATTAGTAATGCATCAGTGTTAATGCCCTACAACATCAACACATTACTAATGGTGTCGAGATAGGACATATTCTCCCAACATTTTTGTTATGCATCAGGAGTTCGCTTATAAATAGAACTCTTTCAATTCTGTAAATCACAAATTTGAAAGAGGAAGAAAGAAAACAAGAGAGACAGAAAAGAAGAAGAGTGTAGTCTGTCCATCGTGTTGTCGTCAATCGTCGTCGCTCCTAACTCCGATAAGTAGTTTAGTTTTTATTTTGGTTTAGTTTAGGTTTTATGATTTGTTTAGTTTTTGTTTCAAATTAGTTTTAGGATTTAGTTTTTGAATTAGTTTTAGGATTTAGTTTTGGAATAAGTTTTAGGAATGAATTTGATTTTTATGTGTTTTATGGATTTGAGATTTAATTTGAAATTTAAGAACTAATTTAGATTATGGGCATTTGTATTGAAAATTTGAGAAGGGAAATGTTGAATTGAAAATTTAAGAGGGGGTTGTGTCTTTGAAGGGGGGTTGAATTGAAAATTTAAGAGGGGGTTATATTGAAAACTTGAGAGGGGGTGAGGTTAAATTGAAAATGAAAGGGGTAGTATTGAATTTGAGGAAGGGGGTGTAACGATTTTAATATTTGTATTTGTGAAGGTTGTTATTGTTTTATAATTTTTGTAATTTGTTGTTGAGATGTGTTTTGACTATCCTGCAGTTATGGTAGCCTTTAGTTTAAACTTAGTTGTTTTTTATTTCTTAGTAGTTTTGTTTGTTGGAACTGTTAGGTAGCTTGTAAAGATTAAAGTAATTAGTTGTTGATTTATTATGGCTATCCTACAGTTATGGTAGCCTATTCGGTGCAAACTTTATTTTGAATTTGTGTAGGGTTCTGAAGGTTTGAAGTGTTAGCTAGGCTGTAAATATTTAGTTGTTTGTGGTTAGTTTTTTTTACTATCTAACAGTTATGGTAGCCTATGTTGTTTAAACTTAGCTTTAGTGAAAAGTTTGGAAGATTAGGCATAGCTTATTCATAGAGTAAGTTTAGGGCTTGAGAGGAGGAATATATGACTAATCAAACATATTTATGTTTTAGGTCTTTAATGATGGACAAAGGTTGGATGAAACTTAAGAATAAGTTATCAGTTGAGTATAGGAAGGGCGTGTCTTTGAGATTGCTAAGTTTCACGTTGATGATTACGGACGAATAAGGTGTCCATGCAAGAGATGTATAAACTCAAATTGGGACTCATTAGAGAGTGTGGAGCAACATCTATTAACCATTAGAATATCCCCCTCCTATACAGAATGGGTATATCATGGAGAGCCAATGAACTTCCAACATCTATTAACCATTGGAATATTCCCCTCCTATACTAGTAATAACCCTTTTGATGAACGAACTAGTAATACCCTTTTAATGAAGAAGATGAAATGTTCAGTATGCTTAATGATCTACAGGCTCTGATTGAACACAAACAAGAAATGGAGGAAGGTTTGAAGAATGAGATGTCGTTTAATATTGGGGTAGATAGAGACCAAGAGACAACAAACATATTTCAGGACTTATTGAATGAAACATGTAGTGAGCTATACTTCGGTTGTTCTGAAGTTCAACTTGTGGTGAGTCTCGATACAAGGTTGGTCATAATAGAGGGAAAAAATTCCTTAGAAGGTATTGCTCCACTTTTAGTTGGTACATAGATTACAGCCCTTATTTGTATCACAAGAAAGCTCATCTGACATGAGGTGGTATAAGAATAAAGGAGTGGAAACAGAGGATGTGTTTTAGCTGATGCAGAGGGATGTAAGCATTTTCATTGTGAGTTTCCTAATTTTGCTTCAGATTCACGGACTGATTGTTTGGGGTTAGCTTCAGATGGATTTAATCTGTTTTTCATATGAGTACCTTGTATCGTGCTTGTTTGTTTGGACTTAATAGGTACGCTTATACTTAATTCAACTACGATATGTCATAGAGTCAGATCATCGCTCGTAATGCACTCACCATAACTATCTATATATCATGCTTTGATTTTAGGCGATGAGTCATGGGTCATGATCATAACATTCGAAATGCTCACTATGTACCTCTTCATTGCATAATAATTAAGTCCTCGTTGAGTACAAGTTTTTCTACTACTTGTCCAAGTGCAAACGAAACAGTAGGTTTATCTGGGTGATTTAGGGTCAAACACTGGGAATTGTTGATAGACATTAGTTCTAACGAATTATTCATTAGTTGGACATTATGAGAATTAATTATAAAAATATAAAAGAATCAGTTCTAGAACTAAAACTACATATATACGCCTAGAGAATCTGTAAAGGGGAGTAAATGGATGCAAAATGGAATTGCATGCGAACTAACTTGTATGCGAGAAAGAGCGAATGAAGGTTTATGTGCCATTAGGTGATTAAGCAATGCGAAAGCTTAATGTGATTTAACTTACTCAATCACCTTATGATTAAGACATGCTCCGCTTAGAGTCATTGAACGCTACACATAGTCTCCTTTCGGGATCTACATGACTAAGTCTGATTAGGTGAGATAGATCTAGGAGTATTCACTTATAACACTTATAAAACTTCTCGATTAAGAACAGCAACCTCTCGACACCTAATGTCTACACTTGTTCGCCTTTTGGAATACAAATATTGGAAGTTATCTCACTAAACCTCTCGACACCTAATGTCTACACTTGTTCAACTTGTGGTGAGTCTCCTACTTACACACATTAGCCTTATCCTTGTTACTTACCCTCTCGGGTAATTGACGATTAACACTGGCCAACTGATGAATATAGCTCAACTAATGCGATACGGATTATAAGTTGTACTTCTTATCAAAAACTATCACTGACTTAAACTAGTAATAACACTTAGACAGATGAAAAGTAAAGAAATGATGGATTGAAAAGGTATAAACATGTACTATATGTAAACAATGTAGGACTTACGCCATTGTACAATATGAACAACTTTTATTACAAAGAACTACAAACAAATAAGGAGAGAAGAGAGTGGAAAAATGTTAAAAGTTAGGGGGAAATGAAAGTATGGATTATTCCCTTCTCAGAAGCCAAGCTTTTACTTTTACAACTGATCGAAGAAGAAGAAGCAACATTTACAAATGGCGAAAAGGCTATTCTTTTCCAGCTCTCTCTAGGATCTTGGCCCATTCAGGCACACTTTGTAGGTTGATGGAGATGGCTTTATATAGGCAACATTTTGGAGAGAAACTTCTATCTTCAGAACTTGTCAGTGTCACCCATCCAAAAGTGTTTTTTGCACGTCACATCATCTCCAACTATCGCTCTTGTCTTCTAGTGACCCTTCCTAGTGTGATAACTTTGTTCCTCACCTAGAGACGTTAATTGCCAGATGAGTTCTTGGTTGTAGTTCTTTCGCGAGATGTGTTTTGCAGTTCACTAGTTCCTTTCTTTATTTATTATCCTGCATTTAGACATTAAAATCGCGTAAAACAAGCATAATAATTATGTAAAGTGTATTTCCAAATACTTATACGTTTACAACACATGTTACGTGTTCTGATCATCTTTATGTGCGTTTTAACCTTATTATTCTAATATAATGAACTATAATAACACATATTTATACACGCTATCATACAGTATGTGGCATGTGGTGTTAATTCCTTACAATTTTCCACCTTGGAAATCTATAAAAGAGTCAAAAATTTTCATGTCATTGCCCATACCCAGTCCAAGATCTTGTGGTAGAAAAATTGATGTTTACATTCAACCACTCATTGAGGAACTGAAAGAGTTATGGAATTTTGGTGTGCGTACGTATAATTATCTTACCAGTCATACCTTTTAGTTGTATACAGCCTTGTTGTGGACGATTAATGATTTTTCGACGTATGGTGACTTGTCGAGGTGGAGTACAAAAGAGTATCAGGCATGTCTCATATGCATGGAAGATAGATCGTCATTCGGGTAAGAGGAAAAATATCTTTTATAATACATCAATGTTATCTTCTATAGTACCACGTTTGGTGTAGAAGTAGGCTACACGATGGAAATAAAAAGTGTAAGTCTCCTTAAGTGGTAGTGAATGTGTCACACCCCCTTCTAAGTTACCTACTCTTAGCCCAAGAGATGGTGCAACTGGCCAACAGATATTGCATTTAACCTTAGAGACAACTATCGACCCAGAACTTACTTCTACTTAAAATGAATAATACAGCAGAAACATAAACAACAACTGCCACCAAACAACATAACATTACTGAGGTGAAACTCACCATTATATAATACTAAACATCACGAGTCTGATATAGACATATATACAAACAACTAACATCATAGTTAAACCTAACAAACTCAAACACTCCATGATCAAAACTTCCAACTTACATACCACTTAAAAGACAAACTCAAAACAATACATACTGAAGGAAACTCAAAATTATGCCACTGGCAGATTGGCAATGGAGTCAGGTATCGGTTCCATGATCTCTACCTGAAAGTTTGACAACAAAGGGAGAGCATGAGCTGGATAGCCCAGTGAGTAAGTAACTTTAATGAAACATGCTTTAAACATATACTTGAGTAAAACAGTTATGCAAACTTTAAAGAAATGCAAAACTCATATAAAACATCTTTCTTAAACATAAAACTTTAATCTCTTTCTTTATCTTTCTATATTGTAAAACCTTATATATCAATCGAGATGAAGAAACTAGGTATGGAAGCCCTATCTTATGATACGATACTTACAAGACAAATGACCTATACTGTAGATATCTAGGAGATGGAAAAGCTAGGCATTCGACGAGGCCATCATCTTAAACCTAGTCACAAATGGTGGAAGAGCTAGGTATCTACTGAATACCCTCACCATAGGACCTCTATGCACAGGAACTATAATGCTCCCATAATGCTGCTATATGTATCTCATAATTATCTCGATGTAGACTTAAACACATAAGTCACATTCTTATAGAAATTTCATCATAAGCCTCAAATCATGCTAAAACTTTCATACTTGGAGAACTTTGCTTGTAAAACATATTTAACTTAAATAGTGTTTGCACATAAAACATACTTTTGATAACAACTCAAGCTTTAACATCACTTGCATACTAAGAATTATTTTCTCAAACTTGTGTATTGAAACATACCCTTTTCCTTAAACTCAAGCAAACACTTTTACTTTTGAAAAACATGTTATAAAACAATTAACTTAAATAAGATTAGCCTTCTGACCTATAGATTTGCCCAAACTTTCTTGTCCTGAAAATTGAGAATTTAAACATAAATTAACCTTTTAGAATAAAAAATTACTCAAACAAACTCCAAAAAATCCAAAAATATCAAAACTATCAAAATTGGGTGTCATGACACTGCTGGTTGCGTGGCAAGGGTGACAGGCACGCGCGTACACACGCAGACCATCAGAGAGTCTAGTCGCATCTTTATCGTGCGCACCTAGCCTTGCTGCGTGCTAGGGTACCGTGAAACGCTCACCGCCTGACCGCACACCACATGCATAGCCGATTGTATAGCCTATCGTGCATGCCCCTTGCCATCTAACTATGTGTTTGGCCATCTTGCATGACACTCCAATCACCTAAAATAACCTCTTTTGCCTACCTTGCGCGATGAACAACCCCTTTCACCCTAATACCCGTCTGACTTCCACAACAACTCAGAATACTGAAATTTTCCAAAAAACTACTATAAACTTCAAAAATTCACATATTTTTATCCAGAATTTAAAATGCAAAACTTTCTTCTTTAAACTCGCTTAGAAATGAGTAAACTATCTTAACTGAAAATCTCAATTTCAAATTCAAACAATTGGATTCTGTAGCCTTCAAAAACCTAACACTACTCAGAATCCTTTGAAAACTGACCTTCAAGTGTTCTTGATCTTTAAACTCAAACTTCTTGTAATCAATTTTGTTCAGAAGCCTCATACTTAAAACTAGACTCACAAAGAAAACTTCTCCAACTTGAATCACTTAATTTTCATGAGAGAATTGAAAGAAATTTAATTCTGAAGTGAGCCTATTTATAGAGTTATATGGAAAGTAGACTTAGCCACCTCTTGCTTGCATGAGCCACCGTTTTGCATGCTAAGGACACTTGGAAACCACTTAACCTATTTTCCAAAATGCATAGAGGCACTTTTAAACACCTAAGCTTCAATTTTTCCTCGCCAAGTACAATGCCTCCTCGCCAAACTAACCTCTAATCATCTTGGTCGCAAACCTCTTCTCGCCTAAGCTTGCTTGCTCGCATAACACAAACTAACCTCATAACTTTTTCAAATGCTTGGCCAAAAATCCAAGACACTTCTAGCAAGCTTCTTCGCTTAGCACTAAACACCTAGGACATTCTTGTAGAGGTTCTCGCCTAGCAACTTCCACACTCTTGTTGCCTAACTTTTCACAATACTTGAGATAACCTCTTTAGAGGTTCTTGACACTCCATCTCACCTAAGCCAACACCAAATGTCTAAGCCTTCTTCCAAAATGCCTAACTCTTCATTCAAAATGCCTAACTCTTTGCTACAATAACCTCTCAACACTTAGCCATTTTTCAACCAAACAATAAACTTCTCTTCTTCCCATTTTGGCCACTAACTACTAACTTCCATACTTAACCACAATTTCTCTTCTCTTGTCCACCTAACAATCAACAACACTTAGCTTCTTACAACACTTAAAATTTTAAGGAGTTTCAAGAACTAGGGTTTACATGATGGGTATGAAATATTGGAACAACTAGATCAATTGAAGTTTTCAGTAATGATTAAACATCATTCATTAAAAGATAAGAAAAGAAATAGAGCTCTTGATTGGAATAAGAGAAGTATTTTCTTCGAACTTCCTTACCTGTCGAGACTACTATTACGTCACAAACTTGATATAATGCATATTGAAAATAATGTTTGTGACAACTTGGTTGGTATATTGTTGAATATTAAAGGAAAAACCAAGGATACCACAAATGCTTGATTGAACCTACAATATTTGAAAATTAGAAAGGATTTACACCTGATAAAAATCAAGAATATATTGCTGAAGCCACATATTGCTAAGGTGATGCTTGTTTTATCCTTGGTCTCCAGCTTATTTATTCTTTTGTCTTGAGGCGTTTGTTTTATCCCTGACCCTTGACACCATATTGCTGCAGTGACGCTTGTTTTATCCCTGGTCTCCAGCTTATTTATTCTTTTGTCATGAGACGCTTGTTTTATCCCTGGTCCTTGACACCGTATTGCTACAGTGACACTTGTTTTATCCCTGGTCTCCAGCTTATTTATTTGTTTGTCATAAGGTGCTTTTTTTATCCCTGGCCCTTGACACCATGTTACTGTGATGACACTTGTTTTATCATTAGCCTCCAGCTTATTTATTCTTTCGTCTTGAGGCGCTTGTTTTATCTCTAGCCCTTAATATCGTATTGCTGCGGTGACGCTTGTTTTATCCCTGGTCTCCAGCTTATTTATTCTTTTGTCATGAGGTGCTTGTTTTATCCCTGGCCATTGACACCATGTTGCTGTGATGACACTTGTTTTATCTCTGGCCTCCAGCTTATTTATTCTTTTGTCATGAGGCGTTTGTTTTATCCCTAGTCCTTGACACTGTATTGTTGCGGTGGCGCTTGTTTTATCCTTCGTCTCTAGCTTATTTATTCTTTTGTCATGAGGCACTTGTTTTATCCATAGTCTTTAGTGTCAATAATTTGTCTAAAATATCTTAGTTTGATGAGTTAGTGGCTACACCTTCGTCCACCTTCTAATTCTACAAGGATGCACAAAGGGGGGCATGTTGTAGCCACCTATTTTTATCATGCACATATTTTTAAAAAAAATTAATAATAATAATGATTAAACTTATTTGTTTGTTTGTTTGTTTTTAAAAAAGGTAAAAAATTATTAATAACATAATATCTTATAATATTTCATTTTCATTATTTTTGGAAACAAAAATAAATCAATTTATCTTTATAAAAAAAAACTTTTAATATCACATTTATCATATTTTTACTATTTTAGGAAAAAAGAAATGAATTTTTTTTAAATAAAACCTTCTAATATCACTTTTATCATTTTAGGAAAAAAAAAAAAAGAAAAGCAATTTTAAATAAAAAATCTTTTAATATCCATTTAATTTATTAATTAATTTTTTCCAAAATCTCAAAATATCTCATTTATGTTATTTAAGGAAGAAATAAAATTTAATTTATTCTTATTAATTTTTCCTAACTTGTGGTACACCCCGAGTCTACAAATAGGGACCTTTTGTCATTTGAAAAAAGGGATAAAATTTCTTGAAAAAAAAAAGTTGCTTAGAGAAAAAATTCCTTAGAGTGAGTTTGTAGAAAGAAAATTTTTAGAGCAAACTCTGCGAAAAAAAGTTATGTAAAAGGTGAGTTTTTCTTATTCTTTTCATTACCTTATTGTCTTTACTCTTTTTTCTCTAATTTATCTTAAGCAAATCAAATCTCAGGTTGAAATAAATTTAGTTGGAGATTTCATTTGGTAGAGATTTAATCCCAAGGATCCGCACCTCATACAACAAGTAATTTCTTTGAGATTTGAATCCTTATTTTTCTTTTCTTCTTTTCTTAAAACATAGATAGAAAGAAAAGAAAATGTAGGAAAATTTTAGTATTTTTTTACTTTTTTTTCTTTCTTTTATCATTATTTTAAAAAAAATCTCTTAGTCTTTTTCATCTCTCTAAAAAATAGGGAGAAAGAAAACGACATAAGAAAAATGTTCGTTTTTTTATTTATCTGTATTTCATTACTTTTTCTTAAATCTCAACTCTTAACTTTTATTTTCTTTTCTCTAAAATATAGAGGAAAAGAATGAGGATAGATGAAATTTTATTATTATTATCGTTATTGCTATTATCATTATCATTTTTTTTAATATTACTGTTTTCTTTTATTACTATTGTTGTTGTTTTACTTTTTTGTTTTATTACTATTAACTTTTTTTTTTTTACTTATTATTGTTATTATTATTATTATTAATTATAATTGTAATTATTATTACTCTTATCATTTTTGTTATCATTATTGTTTTTATTTTTTTTATACCCATTGCTAATTTCTTTTCTTTTCTTTCTTTCTTTATACTTTCCTTCTTTTTTTTCCTTTCTTTTTTTTTCCTTTTCTTTTTTTCTTTATTTTTGTTTGTTATTATTTTGTTTCTTTTTTATTATTTATTCACATTACAATCATAATAATTATTGTTAGATGCACTTAAATGTAACTATTTGTATCTAAAATTTTTAATGTTTCAAAATCCTTCCAATTTAAAATTATTTATGTTTTAAAATAAAGACTTTTTTTTAATCATTTAACAATTTTGTCTCTAATGTTATAAATGTTCAATGTTTTTCAAAACCTTCAAAATTTAACCTATGATTTCATAAGGTTTTCTAAATCAGTCTTTTCTAAAAACTTATACTGTTTTCTTTAAACAAAATCCTACGATGGAATCTAGAAAATTTGGAAGTCCAATTTTTTAGAATTCTTGAGGTAAGGGATCAATATCTTTGGAGTCCAAGATTTGATCCCAAGAAAAAATGAATTTAATCAATATTTTTTTAAAAAAATCTTTATTCAAAAACTAACCTATAATAGATTTTGAGAAATGGTAATAATTTCTCATTTTCTTAAGGTGAGAAGTTTCCTTCAATATATAGTCTTATTAATGGAACATTATTCCACTTATTTTATGAGATCATTGTTTCAAATATTGGAGTAATAAGGGATAAAATAAGACATTAGTTTTAAAATAAAGTAAAAAATATTTTCAATTCAAGATTTGAAATTTGACCACCGTTTTTCTAAATGAGTGTTGTGGGGTGCTAATACCTTTCCCACACACAAATGACTCTCGAACTCAACACTATTTTTTGCAGATCATTTTTTTAAAAAATTGTTTACTTTAGTGTCAAATCACACTGTAAAAAAGATTGGTGGTGACTCCTATTTTCTTTTAAAACTAACTCTTTTGAGGATGTCGGCCGCTCTGCATCGTCTCGAGCACATGGCGATAAGAACGATAAAAGTAAGTGATTTAGACAGATTGCAGGTAGATATCATAATCATACTTTACAAATTGGAAAGAATATTTTCACATGCCTTCTTCAGCATAATGGTACACCTTGTCATTCACCTACCATATGAAACAAAGGTTGTTGGTTTAGTTTCTTATAGTTGGATGTATTCCATTGAAAGAAGTTTATGCACTTTAAAATGGTTTATTCGGAACAAAGCACATCCTCAGGGGTTGGTTGTTGGAATTATAATATCATGGACTTAGATTCAATGGTTTTGTTCGTAAGAGTTACTATATCAATACTTCACTAAGTCAGATCATTATGCTTAATAGACTCCTCATCACTTTCGGTATTGCTTACTTTTAACCTTGGGAGATGAGTCATGAATCAAAATCATTGCCTTTGAAGTGCTCTCATGTTCTTCTTCATCGCATAGATCTTAAGTCCTCGTTGGGTACACATTTTTCTACAGCTCACCCAAGTGCAAGCGAAGAGTAGGTTTATCTGGATGATCCTAGGTCGAACATAGGAAATTGTTATAGATGTTAATTCTAGATTCCACTTATAGTTTAGGCTTTATGAAAATTAAATTGAAGGAATGTAACACTAATTACAACTACTTATTTACTGCTCGAAACTCATGTACAGATAATAAAAGAAGCTAAGGGAGAATGAGTTGAACTAACTTGTATCCAGATGACAGGTAAAGGAAATTCTACGTACTATTAGATCTCTAGTCGTTGTGCTAACCTTAACGTGATATAAATGCATAATGGACACATGATTAAGGCAACCTTCTCTCAAAGTGTTTAGACGTCACACTTGTTCGCCTTTCAGGATACAAATGACTATCCTAGTTTAGGCAAATTATACCTAGAGATCATGACTTGTAATACTTAAACGGACTTCTCGTTTAGGGACAACAACTTCTCGGTGCCTATTGTCTGCACTTGTTCACCTTTTGGAATACAAAATATTGGAAGCTACCTCCCTAAGGTGAAATTTGTCACCAAACTCCTTCTTGTGTGCATTAGCCTTATCCTTGCTACTTGCCCTCTTGGGCAATTGGTGATTGACACTTGCCAAATGATAAACATAGCTTAACTAATGCGATAAGAATTGTAAGTTGAACTTCTTATTAATAAGTTATCACATTCTTCTCATTTAATAACACGAAGATAGATGAAACATTAAGAAATGGTGGATTGAAAAGGTATGAGCATGCAGTCTATGTATAAAGAATATAGGTCTTCGGCCACTGTACAATATAAATAATACACACACTACAATAAAATAAAAAATGGAAAGACACAAGAATTGAAAATGTTGCTACAAGTTCGGAGATCAAGAAATAGTCCTTTCTTTTATCATGGTTGTATAATCTCCAAGTATTTTGTTCGAGCTATTTCTCTCTCTATGATTTTTCCCACCATTTGAGTCTCTTTTTCTCTCTGGCCTCTTCAGGCTTTGGGCCTATTCGAGCCCTCCTCTTTTACGGTGGGGATGAAGTGCTTGTATAGGCTGTTTTTTTGGCCAAAAACTTTGTTCCTCTAAGTGTGTCAGCGTTGTCATCTGCCTCGGTGAAGTCACATCATTCCAACTACCATTCTTGTCTTTCTGTGAGCTTTCCTCGTATAATGTTTAGGTTCATCGCCTAGGGTTTTTAATCGCCAAGGGCAATCCATCGTATTGCCTTTGCACGAGATGTCATGTGTGAGTTGCTCCTTTCTTTTTTTTCCACTTTTCTTGTGTTTAAACATGGTAATTGTGTAAAATAGGAATGACATTTATGTAAGCCATATTTCTAAATATTTATGCATTTACAACATAAGTTATGCATTATAATCATCTCCTTATACGTTTTACTCCATTATTCTAACAAAAAGGGCTATAATAATGGTCATTTCTTTATGTTATCAAGGGTCTATTGCAAAAGTGTGTGTGATGAATGAATCAAGGAGTATTTTTTGTTCAAGATACCTTAGTGTCATTGAGACTTGATTCACTACAGATGAACGAAATGATGATAGCATTCTAGATGACGAGGTGACTGGTGAGTTTGAAGTTTTCATGTAGAAATTACGACGATTGGGGGCGTTAAGGGTTTAAAATCTATCATAGGAATAGAAACGCCTTTTTCATTGGCACATTCTCAACAATGTAGATGAAATATCAAAGTATCACAAGTAAGCATTTCTAACCTTTTACTTCACTGGCTATTTTAAGTATTCGTTATATAACATTTTTTGTTACACAAACTCATAATCATCGATTTTAGGAGACACTTTCGATTGATATATCGAGATGTTCAAAGCGCTTCTGAATTATACAAAAGACATCAACTAGCATTTCCTGAATGGCTTAGAAATCAAGTATATAGCATACATGAGTTTGATAACGATCAAGCAGTAACTTATTTGAGAATTTGTATATAATCATTGACATATGGATTTCAAGTTATATAAATTTATGAGAGAGAAAATCTTTCCACTCTTCTCACTTGTGATGGGACCTTCACTTGATGTTTGGTCTTATACTGGATGCATTATTGATGAGGTGAGATTTCACGTTGTAGAACGTGATTCCCGATGCACTACATAAAACAGTAGAGTCATGATAATCGGTGAAAGCAGTGGCAATGAAAGTGGCAACAACAAGTTCTATAGTGTTTGTGATGAAATGTTGGACGTTTAAATCTGATGAGATGACGTGTATGGCTATTTAGGTGTTGGTGGTTTAAAAATGACAGCAACAAAAGTCATAGGACACACGTGAAATTAAGGTAAAAATCAATCAACACGTCCCATTTTTTATTCACCGAGGAATTGGTCATTCTCGCAATGCAGGCACATTAAATATTCTATGTAGATGACCCTAAAAATGGTACCAATTAAGTGATCCAGAATAAACGTATATGGGACGTGTCCAAAGTGGTTGATGTTGAGAATGAGCAACTGAATGTACTAGAAATCATTGTCAGACATTTTGTGGATGAGACAATTGAGGATGACACTTTGTGCAGACCCGACGTTGATTCTGTAGTGGTTAAAAAATCGGTTCATTTTCATGTCGCTGACGACTTCATAAATGATGATGATGAACAATTGTCACATTAAAGCAAATCAAACGATCATGAATAATAATGAAGAATCATGTATCCACATATTTCATGTTTTACACTTTCAGTTTTATGTACTCGGTATTTGTTTAATTAATTTTGGTTTTTATATCCACAGGTACTATGTCATCATTCTGAGCAGTTTTAAGGAGACAGATGCTTTGTTTCTCAAGTTCGAAGATGAGTTCAACAATATAGGAGCATTGTCCTTGCTCGGTGACACTTCAGGTGAGTCTCGATACTTTGATAATAATTATGAACACATATACCATTTTTAATTTTTTTATGATAGTATTTTGTTTTCTTTAGCAGATGGGCCTCAACCCTCTCTGACTCCTAAGAAACATCAACAGTCTTGAAACTTGGAGTTAGAGAGGTACGTTCATAAGCATGGTAAGATTCTGATTACCATAGCCCTAGAAGCGGAGAAGTCACTATCTCCACGTGTTGTTCGATTCAACAACACCAATAGTGTGTATGAGAGAGATATATTTTCAGTCTGCTATCTTAAGTGGACTGATGTTCAGCGAGAATACATTGAGGTGGTCAAGAGCGCTCTACAGATAACTTCAGTAATTAATTTGCTTTTATTTTTAGACATACATAAGTATAAACCAAGCTAATGTGTGGGGTTTTTTACTTTGTAGCACTATTTCGTGCTTGATTTCAATGATCAAGCACTTACTAGATTTGTTGAGCATCAAATGCTCACATCTTTCAAGAAGTTTAGGGGTGACTGTCATAGACATTTCAAAAAGTACAGTGACCCTAAATAGGCACGTGTCAATCCACCACATAGATCTGTGGGACGTACAGAAGATTGGCACTTTCTATGCGATCACTATTTGAGCGTGCATTTCAAGTGAGATTTACATATTGCAATGTACATTATTTCATTTAATTTTTTGTATATGTGTATAGTTTTAACAAATATTTCCATGCAGGAGCAATCACAAACGAACAAAGCTGTCAGACAAAAGTAGTCTTACAATCATAGTAGCAGGTCAAAGTCGTTTCTACAATGACAACACGAGCTCGCTGAAGAATGAGGTTAGCCAGTTGGTCGTGTGGAATTGTTCAATAAAACACACACTCGAAGTGGCCAATTCATTTCACAGGTGGCCGCACATGCACATGTAAGTTTATGCGATAATTTTGTCTTATTTTGTACATATATTTATGCCTTCATAACTTAATTACAAAATTTGTTGTAGAATCAAATGTTGAAACTTCAATCTCAACTCACCAAGAGGGTTCTCAGCCACTCTCTGGTGACGAGATATGCGAGAACATTTTGGGTAGACGACCAGGCTACTCAAAAGGTCTTTTGTTGGGGACCCAAGCCCAAGTCCCGCAAGAGTTGTGCTAGTAGTTTTTCTACCTCATGTTCACAATCTAGGGAGGTCGAAGAAGCTAATAAAGTCCTAATTAAGAAGCAGAGACTCGAGCTTGAAGAAGCTAAACACATGATTGAAGAGAAAAAAGGACGTCAGAGCTGCATGCACAATGAATGGAAGAAATGAAGAAGATGATTGAAGAAATGACTTGGACAAAAAGAGGATCGTGAGGCATTTACAGTATGTATTTTTCAACTTTTAAGTTGTCTACTTTGCATTAGTCACAAATATATTATATATATATATATATATATAAATTTACTTTTTTGGCATTGTAGGTGTCGACTTGTAATGATATGGTGTCTGTGGCCATTAGGAGATAAATGTATTTTTTTATTATGCAATTTCTTTAATACATTCGAAAGTGTTAGACAATGTCACATTTAATTATAACATATTTAATTTTGATTTGGCATTTTATGTAATTATTTAATAATTTATTGCTTATTTTGTTACGATTTTATTCAATTTAAATCGAATTAGAACCGAAAAGAATATTGTGAAATTCAAAAAAGAAAATTTTAATAAATAAAAAATATATATTTAAAATAATTCTCGATGCACCTAAGTGTCGGGAATTGCAACGCGACGTCAAGAGACTTTTTCTCTCGACGTATGAATTTGACATCGTGGGTGAGGTTATACTAATAATTTTTACTCGTTGTCCCACATAACATTAGGAAAAGAGATTCTCGATGTCGTACTAATTACATGTCGGGAATGGGTCTCCGACGTAGTTCTACATAACGTTAGGAAAAGAGATTCTCGATGTCGTACTAATTGTATGTCGAAAATGGGTCTCCTAACATGGTTCTATCGATATGTTTGTCGATATGACCATGTACGTTGAAAGAGCTTGTGTTGATGCGGTTTCCAAACTTTGTTGGCACATGTCAGCATTGGGAAAACATCAACTTGCTGTAGTGCCTCTGTAATTCATGGATCTGCGAAGGGGAGAAGAAAATGGTGCAAAAAAGTGAAAACAAACCACCAGCCTCTCTACCGTTGTCCTTGTCGCTTGCACTTTCTCTTTTGGTGTCATCACTGTCGTTGCCTGCCTTATCTTTTTCGGTTTGTAATAAGCTAGATTGTATTTTCCTTAAAAATCCCTTTGTTCCCTAAAATCATGAATGTTATTTCCTATCTTCAACAACTCCAAACCCTAAATGTGCTTAAATATTAAACTTACTCCCTATCTTCTTGAATCTCGTTCTACAAGTTATTGTTGAACTTTGTTAGGTTTCCGAGAAAGAGTGGGAGACTAAATGGAGCCAAAAAAAAAAAAGAAAACACAAAAAAAAAGAAAAAAGAAATAAATGATTCTAGATAATTAAATTATCAGCTCCCTTGTCCCAACAAAAACATTTGAATGACGTGGCAAATTGGTTCCATGCAATAGTACTCTTAACTCCCA
>JBBPDI010000002.1:12348881-12361670 GCA_037974545.1 Cucumis variabilis
GATAAATATCCAGAACTTGCAAAACCAACTAGGTTAAAATTTGATTTATTTGAATAAAATAATCTCATATCAATTGTATATGTTTAATTTTATTCTAATGCCTTTTTGTTGGAAATGAATTGTATCTAGCTAATAAATTTATGAAAAATACAATATCTTATCTTGTATTATTAACAAGATACATAAATGCACCAATTGCACTAAGATATGGTACTTCTAAACCAAGCAATTCTTCATTATCATCTTGAAGTCGAAATATATCTTTCTTCACATCTAGTGAACGAACTTGAATTGGAATGTTTTATGAATGTGTTTTATTCATACAAAATCTATTCAAAACTTTTTTTTGTATAAGTTGATTGATGAACAAATATCTCATCGGCTAGATGCTCAATTTGTAAACTAAGGAAAAAATTTGTTCTTCCGAGATCTTTCATCCTGAATTCTTTCTTAAGATATTCTATTGACTTCAAAAGCTCTTTAGGAGTTTCAATTATATTTAAATCATTAACATATACAGTTATAATATGGAATCCCGACTATGATTTCTTTAAAAAAATGCATGGACATATTGGATTATTATGGTATCCTTCTTTTAACAAATATTTATTCAAGCGATTATATCACATCTTGATTGTTTCAAACCATATAATGATCTCTTTAATTTTATTGAATATAGTTCTCGTATATATGTTTTAGGTATCTTAAATCCTTCTAGGACTTTCATATAAATATCATTATCAAGATATCCATATAAATATAATGTGACTACATCTATAAGATGCATTTCCAGATGTTCATACAGCCAAGCTGATTAAAACTCTTAATGTGATTGTATCCACCACCAAAGAATATGTCTCCTCATAATCAATACTAGGTCTTTATGAAAAACCTTTGTGCAATTAATCTTGCTTTATATCTTGTGATCTCATTATTTTTTTCTTTTTACACAAATACCCATTTATATCCCACGGGTTTGATACCTTCTAGCGTACTTTGGACTACTGGTCCAAAAACTTAATGTTTTGAAAGTGAATTTAGTTCTGCCTCAATTACTTCTTTCCACAAAAACCAATCTTTTCTCTATCGACATTCTTCAACAAATTTTGTTTTAAAGTCCTCATTTTTTAATATAATATCAAAATCAACATTATATGCAAAAATATTGTCAACAACTACATTAATTCAGTTTCATCTTTTTCTTATCATGACATAATTTATTGAAAACTCATTATTATCCTAAGTTGTTTTATTTTCTTCGATATTTCAATCAGAAATCAAATTTTTGACTTCTTCATGAACATCTACATCCTTAATAGAGTTATTGACTCGATTTCTTTTTCAAGGATTTTTATGTTTGAAACCTATTGGTATACCACGCTTATGGTGTGTTCTAGATTCATTGATGACAACATGTTGTGTTGGGATATCAATCTTTGATGGGATATTTGCAACTACTATATGTGATTTAGTTACTTTCTTTGCATTTACAAATGCATTTGGTAACTTATTTGCTATATTTTGGAAATGAATTATTTTCTAAAAATTCAAGTTCACATTGATCTGTACGAGGATCTAAATGAGACAAGAATGATACATTTTATGTAATTTCTTTTTCCAACTTCTTAATTCCCCCCTCTAATGATAAAATTTTTTTCTCATTAAAATGACGGTCAACAAATCATGTAGTAAATACATCATTCGTCAGGGGTTTAAGATATTTAATAATTGATGGGAAATCAAATCTATTGGGCTTTATTTCATTTTTTTTGTAGGCTTAAATTAAATAAAGGACAACATGCAATGAAGACTAGGTAAAGAAGAAGCCACACCTCCTTTGATGGTGGTTGTACACGTAGACGAATGTAAATTTTCATCTTCTCTCTTTTACTTGCAATTCACAAAATTGAAAGGAGAACAAATATAGGAAAAGAAAGAATACCTTTGTATTCTTTTGTCTTTACTTTTGAAAGCCTAGATTTTAACAATGGTGGTTTTTAGTTTATGAGTAAAGGACAATACTCATGCATAACTTAAAGACGAAGGATAAGAAGAAGAAAAACAGAAGATGTACGTGGTTCGATCAAATATGCCTACATCCACGAGAATGATTGCTTTCCTTAAATATTCTTGAGATGAGTATAGTGTTTTCTTTTAGATTCTTTTTCCTTTTGTCTTGTATGAGATGTAAAGAAGTCAAACTATCTATTTTATGATACACGTTTATATAGAGGTGTTTACATAAAAGAAAATTAATAGAAAACTAAAATTACTTCTCATGTTGGAATTCAACTGTTACAAATTTCCACCTTGAATTCAACTTTTATAGGTTTAGCAATCCTTCCATCTTCTTACTTTATCATCCTTTTTTAGGTACGTTAAAGCCTACCAACTCGAAACATTTTTGGAGCTTCATCTTTATAACGGACTTGGTGAGCATGTCGGTAGCATTTTCAGAGGTATGAACCTTTAGAACTTTAATTTCTCTTGCTTCAATTTTTCTTTCACCGATGAAAGAAATTTTATATTTATATATTTTGTTATGTTGTGGAATTGGGATTTTTTTTTATAGATGTATGGTGTTTTGGTTATCACAGTAGATTTTTGCAATTGACTGTTTGATTCTAAAATCCTTCATCATTCCTTTAAGCCACATTCCTTCTTTTACTGCCTCTAATAGAGCTATGTATTCTTCTTCTGTGGTTGAGAGGGCAACAATATATTTTAGGGTGGCTTTCCAACTAATTAAACTAAGACCATAGAGAAAGACATACCATGTTAGGCTTCTTCTCTTGTCATTGTCACCGACAAAGTCATAATCCAAATAACCAACTAGTTCTAGGTCCGGTTCTGTAGCCTTTTGGTAGATTAGTTTGGCACACTTAGACCAGATTAGATACCTTAATATCCATTTAGCTGCTTTCCATTGTCTCTTTTTCAAATTAGCCATGTATCTACTAACTAGGCTTGTTGAATAGGATAAGGCAGGTCTTGTAAAGATCATTAAGTACATTAGACTTACCATAGCTTGGCTATAAGACACATTCTCCTATTGTTGTTTGTGTTCAATGTCTGTATTATTAGGACAATTTGCAACATATAATTTAAAATGTTGTGCAATAGGGAGAGTTACTAGTCTAGCATTTGTTTGGTTAAACCTCATGAGTACCTTTTCCTAATAGGTTAATTGAATGATGCTTAGTACAGATTGGTCTCTATCTCTAGTGATGCCAATCCCTAAGATCCTCCTTAATTCCCTCAAGTCTTTCATGTCAAATTCTTTACTTAAAAGATCTTTGACATGAACCAATTCATCTTTAGAGTTTTCGGCAAGGAGCATGTCATCAACATAGAGTAACAAGTAGACCTTGTCTTTATAGGTCGTGAAATTTATGTAGACACACATATCATATGAGCTTCTTTGAAAATCCAAACTAGCTATAAAATCATTAAATCTTTTATACCAACACCTAGGTGATTGCTTCAACCCATAGATTTGAAAGGATGAAAGCCCTTCACAGCGGAAGATTTTACAGAGACCTTAGATCAATTTAATTGGAAACTTAAAAATACTATACATTGGCAATAGTTACAAAAGTAATATTCTAATTGAGCCTAAGCATGCTTTAAAATTACAGATTAGAAAAAGAAAAACGTACATCGTTTGACGCTGCTGAATCTATTAAAACTCCAAATTTGGGACACCATCCGTCGGAAACCTTTCTATCCTCTGAAAATAAGATTGGTTTGTGAGAACCAATTGGAATGGAAAAATCTTTTGAGAGAATCTCTAAGAGAATTTGTAGAGAGGCAAAGTCTTAGGTTGAAAAACATGTTTTCTTCTGCGTATTTATAACTCTTCGTTCAAGGAAGTTAGAGAGAATCATGAGACTATTAATTTAAAAAATATTAAATTAACTAACTAATTAATTAAATTAATATATCATTTAAATCATATTTAATGAATATCTCTCACATATCTTATAGTTTTAATTTAATTAAATCAAATTAAACTAAGCCATTAATTAATTCTTCAATTAATTAATTGCTAAAATAAATATCTTATATTTAATATAATTCAAATTTGAATTATATTCAAATATAAATTTTCTCATAACCTATAGTTTTAATGTGTATCATATACGCATTAAATTTTAACATATGGTTTTAATATGAATCCAATTCACATTAAATTAATAGTTGAACTCAATCAAAAATTTTATCTCTCATAAATTAATTTTGAATGATATCCAAAATTAAATTTATATAATAAAGTTTAATTAAAATGTAAATTTTATATTATAAAGTATAAAGTTTAATTAAAGTTTAATTAGTATAATGTAGAGTGATACATTATACTGATTCTCAAAGTAAATTTAAACATTTCAAATTACAACCAATATAAAGAAACCTCATTACCCTTTACAAGTTAGGAAAGAGATCTAATGGACATACAGATCAGAAGCTATGACGATATGAGATTAATTGGCTAAACTCATTAACCATATTAATCAATATTCGTTAACTGTGTGTACACTCCACTTAAGACTCACAACTGAACTCTTCCCGTTGTAGATATATTTTTGTGTCCACAGATATAAACCAATAACAATAAGTTAGTCCTTCATGAGTGTTCGTAACACCAGTTGAATCAAATTACCATTTTACCCCTAGGTTACTTCTACTCCTTAAATACCAGTGCTCCTCTAATGAACAATCTGTTTATGGTCCAACCAATAAACGAAAACCCTTCTCGTACCATAGAAAGGGTAGGGCCCTTTGTTCAAGTTTGGGAGACACCATTTAAGAGAACACTCATCTACTTGTCCTAAAGTCGAGAAGAAGTGAATTCCATCTTGTATGATTATGTTTCCAACTCTCCAATCGGTCTTGTCCCCAAAATGATAAGCATATTGAATTGGCAATCTGACCACTCTCACCCGTGCAAATCAAAGGACAATCCCTCGCGAACAGGAGTTCATAATACACACAAGATTAAGACTAAGTTACCTAAGTCATCCTAATGAAATAGAAACTCAACTAGTTTGTAACACCCAAAAAATTAAGGTTATCTTAATTATCTTGGATTTATTTAGTTATGTTGGAAATTTTGGGTGTTATTTTAAGTAATTATTGAGAATTATGGGTTTAATGAAAATTAAGATTTATTAAGTATTTTTAGAAGATTAGTTAATAAATTTTTTAAAGTAGAATATTTTTGGTGTAGTTATAGAATTGTTGTTGATGGATTGATATTTGTTAATTATATATTAAATTATGGAAGAGAATAATAATTATATTAAGGATAATATAATAATTAAGATTTTTATGTTTGATTTTTGGGAAAAAGATAAAAGATCAGGTGATTTGGTGGATTAGAGTTAATGAGGAGAGAGAAGATATTGGGTTTTGTTTTTGAAAAGGTAAAAAGGAGAAGGAAATAAATTAAAGAAAAGATATAATAATAGTATTATTATACCATTAATTAGAGGACCTCATGAAGCGTAAAACCACTATTGATCATCTTCTTCCTCACATCACACAAGAACAACCTTAGAAACCCTAGCTGCTGCCAAGATTTTCACCGCATGTTGCCTCTGTTCGACAGTCATCAAGTGAAATCTCGTTGTTGTTTGTCTTCCATGGTCGTGTCGTCAACTATAGTTATGTTTGATGAAACTTGGAGGAGGTTGAGCTGCCTCACGAAGTCATTCATGTTGGGCGTGAGTTGACATCCTTCTTCATCAATGTGTTGGCTATGTTCTCCATTCGTCTGAGATATGTCTCACCAGCGATGAGTCACCGCTGAAGCTGTTTGTTGTGTAGTCAAGCCCTCCCCTCAATCATAGTTGAGTCGATCCTCAGTTTGAGTCGCGTGTCCTAGCCAAAGCCTCTCCATCGAATCGTTTCTTCTTTTCATAGCCGTGCACGGAGCCCCTCTCCAGTTGAGTCGTTTGGATCATTTTGTTAGCCAAGCCACTAATTTGAGCTAGTTGTTGTTTTAGTAAGTTTTGATTGGGTTTTTGGTATTGCCATCAAATATTAATTTCTTTGGTATAAGGAAATAAATTTTAGATTTAAGTTGTGTTATTTTTACTTGAAGGCTGGACTAGATTTATTGGAGGATTTGAGTTGTGATTTCCCCAACTAAGGTTGAATCTGTTTCAACCTCCTTTGTTGGTAAATTTGTAAACCTGAAAAATTAATTGTTTGATGTGGGTATCAAACTATTAATTTAAATCTTATTTATGTTTAGGATTTGCTTATTAGAATGTTTGACTGTTAGCTAGGATTTAATTGTTAAGCTAATCTCTCGAGGTAAGAGACTCTCTTATTAGACCTTCGATATTAAAGCTTGCATGTATATTCTGTATTATGTATTAATGTAGCTAAGATGCATAATATGACTATTTAAGATGACTTTTATAAATGGCTACATAGATGATCGTTATGTATGAGGGAGATATGTATGACTGAGATATGTGATGATCATGAGATGTTATGAATAAGATAGAATGAGATATACTATGGTTTAGATCCACTATGTTTGAGATATGATATTTATGTTATGCTATATATATAAGATATGGTCTTCTGTTAGCTTTGTCTGTTAGAGTCGTACAATATGAGTGTCCTTCGGGATCACCACCTATTTATTCTTGTGTGGCTAGCTTTAATGTGTGATTCGATGCGATCACATCCAACTCTCTTTTAGGGTGATTCTTTTGGGTTCACTGAGAGACCAAATGTGTCCCTACAAGATCATTAGATAGCGTGCGTTTAGGAGCACAATAGTTATGTGGTACTTTCTTATAAGACTCTAACAGAAAGTTAACAAACACATAGTGAGACTAGTAGTGGACTCTTACTGAGTATAAATTTATGTCTAATTTTTCAAGTAAAGGTAGAGGTAAAGGCAAGCTGGTGAATGACAAGAAGTGACCAAAGTTCGTCATAGGAGACAATTTATGTTTTCTTTCGCATTTATGTTTTCAACATTTAATTTATCGTATTTTATTTTAGAACTCATGAGTACTTTTAGATATTTTTTATCTATTTCAAATTGGTCCCGAACTAGTATTTATCCAATATTTTATTTATTATTTTCTTGACACACTTTACTTATATTTTATAAATAAGTATTTGAAGCGTTTCTTTTAAAATTTAAAATTTTCTTTTATTTTAAATAAAAAAGTCTTTATTTGTTTTACTGGTAGTGACATTAACTTAGTATAAAGAGTTGAGTTGTTATATAGTTAACGGAGTTACATCTAGTGGTTACTATTTTGTTGTTCGGTCTGATGCAAACTCACTGCATAGGATACCCTTACTCGTATGTCACCTACACGAACACGTATGATCATTGTACCTTGGTTGTGAATCTTTTGTAATTCCCTCCTTGAGTTTATAGATCCACTTAGGTGTTATTAGTTTGCATCCTTTAGGTAGAAGCTAGGGTCCAGGTATCATTCACATTTAATGAATTTATTTCTTCATTCATAGCTTCAATCCATTGTCTAACATCACTACCATTTACAACTTCCTCAAAGGAACTTGGTTCATGATCATTAGAAGCTATAGTAGCATTTAGAACAAAGTCATATAGTTAGTTTCAGCCTACTTGGCTATAGGAACAATTACTCTTCTTTGTCTGTCTCATACTGGGAGTATTGCCTTAAGTCAAGTTGTTCTTCAATTGTTTCTGTTTGTTCCCCACTTGTGGTCTCCACTTGTTCTTCATTAGTAGCAATAGTTCCCTAAGTAGATTGAGTATCATTTCTAGTATTATCTACCTCAAATTGAGTAATATAGGTGTCTGTAGCTTTACGATATATTTTCATCAAGATTATCTTTCCCTTTCATAAACATCCTATTTTTTTTTAAAAATGAACATCCCTGTTGATTTTAAACTTCTTGTTAGTAGGGTGCCACATCTTGAAACTCTTGACCCTTGTTATGTGGCCAACAAACATGCATTTAATAGCTCTTGCCTTTAGTTTTCCTTGGTTTTGATCAACATACCCTACACATCCAAACACCTTGAGATATTTAGATTTGAAGGGTGTTTAGACCATTTCACCTCAGGTGTTAAGAATCCTAAAGAGGTATAAGGGCTCTTGTCTAGTATGTACATAGCATAGACAACAACTTCAACCCAAAAGTTTTCTTCTAGGATAGCATCAAACAATAGGCATCTTACTCTTTCCATGATTGTTCTGTTGAGTCTTTCTAACACCATATTTTGTCGAGGTGTGTATCTCACAATCTTGTGTCTTATAATACCATTTTTCATACAAAAAAAACATTGAAAATATCTCCACAAAACTCCAAACCATTGTTAGTTCTAAGATACTTAATCTCTTTATTAGTTTGTTTTTATATCATTAATTTCATTCTTTAAATTTTTTGAAAAACTTGATCTTTAGCTTTTAGAAAATAAATTCAACTTTTTCTAGAAGAATCATCAATAAAGGATAAGATATATACCTTGAGCCACTTAGGCTTGGAGTTGATGTTGGACCCATAAATTCGAATGGACGTAGTCTAGGATCCCTTTAGTTGTGTGTTATGCTTTGGTGAAACTTTGTTTCCTTTCTTTGCCTAGCACACAGTGTTCACAGAAAGACATCTTATTGCTGATTTCTTGAGGTAGGATGCCTTGTTTGGATAGAGCCTCAAGCCCTTTTTGGCTGATGTGAGATAGTCTTTTATGCCAAAGGTTAGCCTCAGTTAGATTTATAGCAGAAACAACATTAGCTTCCTTGAACATTTCAACCCCTTTAATTATAAAAAGATCATTTACATTTTTTTCAACCAATACTACTCTAGAGTCCTTGAAAACCTAAAAGACTCCATCTTTTTTCGTGTATTCACACTTCAAAGAGTCTAGCATTCCTAGGAAAATAAGATTTCTTTTAAGGTGAGCTAGGAACATGTCTAACATTTATGATTACTTTCACAGTTCCATCTTTTAGTTGCATAGTGACTAATCTGATTCCAGCAATGTTACGAGCCTCATTGTTCCTCATGAAAATTGACTCTCCATTGATTTCTTTATATGTGTTGAACCAAGCTTTTAATGTGTCATATGGTAGGTGCAACCAGGGTCTAGAACCCAATTAAGTTTATCACAGGGGGTAATATTGATTGGCTTGGTCTTGAGTTGATACTAAAGCATCAGTGCATATAAATGAGCTTTCTACTATAGACGCTTTGAGTTGCTTTTCTTTTGAATCTTTTTCTTTCTCTTGATTCTCTTTTTCTTAAGTAAAAAGCAATTTTAGATTAAATTCCCCTTCTTTTTGCAATATTTACATTTCTTCTTCTATTTTACTTTCTTTTCATCATTTGAATGAGGTTTGCTGTTGTTTTTCCACTGATTAGATTGAGGTTTTCCTTTGACAAATAAACCATCTCCACTGTGATGCTCCTTATGTGATGATTGAATTTCTAATTCTCTTGTTCTAAGGGTTGATATAATTGCATATGTTTTTACTGAGCCTCTGCTATATTTGAGTACATTTTTTACCTCTTTGTAAGCTTCATTAGGAGAACATAGGCTTCATTTTCATCACTGAGTTTGTCCTCAACACTTTTAAATTCTAAAACAATTTTCTTGAACTCATCTATATTGTTTGTCAAGGTTTTTTAAGGATCCAACTTGTATGTATAATGTCTCCCTTAAGTACATTTTATTAGGAAGATCTTTAGTAGCATAGAGACTTTCTAATTTCTTCCAAATTTTGTATGTTGTATCTTCTGCTATTACTTGTCTTATAACACTCTCAGTTAGATTTAGGATTAGTCTACAATAGGCATTTAACTCCATGTCTTCTCTTTGTGATGTTATGAGTGTTGCTAGAAGTTCTAAAGGATCTAAAAGGACTTTATCAGCCTTTTTCTGATCTAGCAAAGCCTTGATTTTTACCTTCCATAAAGCAACATCTCCATTTCCATAAAGTTTTTTAATTTCTACTCTTGCCACTACCATTCTTAGGTTTGCTACGATTTTTAATCCTTCAAGATTCAAATTCTTGAGAAATCAAGATTTGCTCTGATATTAATTTGTTTGCTTTATTTTATTTTGTTGTAGGCTCAAATTAAATGGAGGACAATTTTCAATGAAGACTAGGCAGAGAAGAAGCCATGCCTCCTTTGATAATGGTCGTACACGTGGACAAAGGTGGGTTTTCCTCTTCTCTCTTACCTGCACTTTACAAAATTGAAAGGAAAACAAAGATAGGAAAAGAAAGAATACCTTTGACTTCTTTTTTCTTTACTTTGCAAACCCTAGATTTTGATAATAGTGGTTTTTAGTTTATGAGTAGAGGAGAACACTCATGCATAGATTGCAGATGAAGGAGAAGAAGAAGAAGAACGCAAGATGTACGTGGTTTTACCAAATATGCCGATATCCACGAGAAGGATCGCTTTCCTTATTCTTGAGATGAATATAGTGTTTTCTTTTAGATTTTTTTTCCTTTTGTTTTATATGAGATGTAAAGAAGTCAAACTATCTATTTTGTGATACACCTTTATATAGAGGTGTTTACATAAAAGAAAAATAACAGAAAACTAAAATCACTTCTCATGTTGAAATTCAACTGTTATAAAATCCAACATATATTCCTAGCCTCCTTTGGGAACCCATCTTAGTATGTTGTGGTGGAGCAATTGGAACATATACTGCACATCTAAAAATTCTCAAATGATAAATATTTGGCTCATGGTCATATGCTAATTGTAATGGTGAGTACTTGTAATAAGTTGATGGTTTAATATGCATAAGTGACGCAGCATGCAAAATAGCATGTCCTCATACAAATGTAAGGAGTTTAGCTCTCCTAAGCAATTGTCTACTAATTAATTGCAAACATTTTATAAATGATTATGCTAAACCATTTTGTTTATGAACATGAGCTACAAGATGTTCAACATTTATCCCAATAGACATACAAAAATGATCAAATGTTTTAGATGTAAATTCATCAGCATTATTAAGTCATTTTTTTAATTGTATAATCAAGAAATTGTGCTCTTAACTTAATTATTTGAGCAAGTAATTTTGCAAATGCAAGATTTTGACTTGATAATAAGCACACATGTGACTATCTGTTGGATGTGCCTATTAAGACTATAAAATACTTAAGTGGTCCACTTGATAGGTTAACAGTCCATAAATATCACCATGAATTCGTTCTAAAAATGTAGGTAATTTTATCCCACTTTAGCTGGTGATGGTCTAATTATTAATTTACCTTGAGAGCAAGCATCACATGATAATTCATTAGATTGAAGAATATTATGGTCGTCAACGGATGACCATGTGACTTTTCAATAATTTTTCTCATCATTATAGATCCTAGATGATCCAATCAATTATGTCATATTGCAAATATGTCTGGATTCATGAATTTCAAGTTCATTATTGCATATGTTTCAATTACTCTTATATGAGTATAATATAATCCAGAAGATAAAGCAAACAACCTTTCTAATATATGTTTTTCATTTAAGACAGTAGATATAATATAAAAATTTTCTATTCCATTCTTTCTATCAGTCTCAATAAGATAATGATTGCAATGTATATCTTTAAAACTAAATAGATTTCTCTTTGATTGACTAGAGAATAGTGTATTGTCAATTGTGATTTTGTTCCTCTAGGAAAAAGAATATTTAATTTTCCAAATCCTTCAATCAAGTTTGTAGAGCCTGATATTATATTGACTTTTTCTTCCAGCATTGTCAGTTTGGAAAAAAAAAGTTATTTGTAAGTATTGTGTGTGTGGTTGCACTATCTTCCAGACAAAAATCTTCTTTGTTCATTTCTGAATCACCTAAAGTATGAAAATGATTTATATTTCTTCATTTAAAAGAAAATAGTTACAATATGTAAGACATGTATCTGAAATTTAAGTTAGGAAGAGAATTTTTTTACTAAGTATTTAGATTAGACGTTTGGTCTGGTCTTCACAAGAAGAACCAAGTGTTTCGCGGAGAAGAAGTTTGCAAGGAAGTCTTGAAGTTTAAGTTCGCGATAAGAGTTTTATGCGAGGAATAATTTTTGGAGTTTAAGTGCCGCACGATAAGGTTATTGCGAGATAGTTTGGACGAGTAAGATTCATCAGAAAATAAAGTTTGGCTAGAAGAAGTAAGGAAAGTTCGAAGAAATTTCACGTATAGTTAGTAGGACACATGTGGAATTTAAGTTAAGCATGATTAAGGACACATCTTAATTTACATGTGTGAAGTTTTAAGCAGGAGCTATTATACAGAGAAGAGTTTAAGCATGACTAAGTTGGTTTAAGAGCTCTATAAGTACATGGCCTCAGTTATTTGATTTGAAAGAAGAAAAGAAAATTGTTGAAGTGTTGTTGGTTTAGTTCGTGAGAAGGAGAAAAGAAGCTTTTTAGTAAAGTTTGTGAGTGGTTTTATTCTTAAAATTTTTGTGATTCTGCTTTTCTATTTTGAAAGATGATTTTAAATGAGAAGTATTTCAAAAGAAATTTATAAAAAATGTTTATATGATTTCAATACTCTGAAATGGTTTTCAAACCATTAGTTGATTCCTTGAGATGATGTTAACTTTTATGTGCACATAAAGAGTAAAGGCCACCATGGGTGTACGAACTACATGATGATAATGTTGGAATTTATGTCCTAAAACTCATAGATTCTAAATATAATTCATTGACTGTTATTAATAGAATATTATTATTGTAATAATTGTTATTGATTATAATATTAGTTTTGTCTTAATAACCTAAATCCAATAAACTAACATCC
>JBBPDI010000002.1:12385758-12419277 GCA_037974545.1 Cucumis variabilis
GATGTCCTATAAATAGAAGTATGTGGTGCCTTTGTAAGACACACCACAATTGAGTTCAATTGTTCTCTACTTCCTCTTTTCCCTATTTCTTCTCTTTGGTTGCTTCATTCTCCTTATTTAGTTTCATTGTTCTTGTTTTATAACAATTATTATCTTTTTCTATTCCAACACACTAAAACTTTTCTCTTTCCTCCATTAATTACCTATCAAATCTACTTTTTTAACTCTCCTTTTATCTTCCAAAAAAAATACAAAATCTTGCAAAATAGTTATATTTTCCACAATATAATCATTTTCTCTCTCACAAAAATATCTATCCAAAAAACCAATAAAATTTTATTCTTGTTGTAAAACAAGAACAAAGAAGCTAAATAAGGATAATGAAACAACCAAAGAGAAGAAATAGAAAACGGAAGAAGTAAAGAACAATTGAACTTAATTGTGGTGTCTTACAAAGGCACCACATACCTCTATTTATAGGACATGTCATGGTATTGGTTACACTATGGAATTCAATGGGATGAAAGTTACAACGTGGAATAAAGGGAGAGTTGTAGGAAGATTGGTAACATATTCTAGGTTTATGGATATCTACATAATTATATTTACAATACTCCCCCTAGATATCCATATTATATAAAATAAATGTTTCATTAAAACCTTACTAGGAAAAAACCCAATGGGAAAAAAATCCTAGTGAAAAAAAAAGAGTACATCATTTTATATATTAATAGTTGCCTCATTAAAAACCTTGCTAGGAAAACTCAATGGAAAAAACCATAGTCAAGAGAAAAAGAGTGCAATATTTCTATTCCATGAAGGCAATATATCTACTCCCCCTTATGAATACATCACTTGAGTTCCTTTAGTCGTCGCATTCCAATGTTGTGCACTAACTTTTCAAATGTTGATGTGGTTAATGCCTTTGTGAATAAGTCTGCCAAGGTTGTCCTTTGAAAAAATTTGTTGAACACTGATGTCACCATTTTCTTTAAGGTCATGTATGTAGAAAAGTTTTGGTGAGATATGCTTTGTTCTATCTCCTTTTATATACTCTCCTTTAATTTGTGCTATAAATGCAATATTGTCCTCAAATAATACTGTTGGTAGATTTTTCTTGAAAGACAAACAACATGTTTCTTGAATATGATGAGTCATTGACCTCAACCATACACATTCTCTACTAGCTTCATGAATTGCAAGACTTTCTGCATGATTCGATGAAGTGACAGTAATGGTTTGCTTTATAGATCGCCAAGATATAGTAGTTTCTCCACATGTAAATAGATAATCTGTTTGAGATCTTGCTTTGTGTGGGTCAGATAAATATTCAGCATCTGCATAACCAACTAGATAAAAGTTTGATTTGTTTGAATAAAACAAACTCATATCAATCATCCCTCAAAGATAACGAAGTACCTACTTAACTCCACTCCAATGTCTCTTTTCGTTGGAGAAGAGCTATAGCTTGCTAATAAATTTACTGAAAATACTATATCTAGTCTTATGTTATTAGCAACATACATTAGTGCACCTATTGCACTAAGGTATGGTACTACAGGACCAAGTAATTCTTCATTATCTTCTCGAGGTCGAAAGGTGTCTTTTTTCACATCTAGTGATCGAACCACCATTGGGATGTTCAATGGGTGTGATTTGTTCATGTAAAATCTATTTAAAATCTTTTCTGTATATGTGGATTGATGAATAAAAATTTCATCAGCTAAATGCTTGATTTACAAGCCAAGAAAAAATTTTGTTTTGTCAAAATCTTTCATCTCAAATTCCTTTTTGAGATATTCTATCGACTTTGAAAGCTCTTCAGGAGTTCTAATTATATTTAAATCATCAACATATACAGCTATAATAGCAAATCATGATTGTGGTTTCTTAATAAAAATACATGGACAAATTGGGTTATTTTGATAACCTTCTTTCAATAAATATTCACTTAAACGATTGTACCACATCCATCCTGATTGTTTCAATCCATATAATGATATTTGTAATTTGATTAAATATAATTTTCTAGATTTTGAATTATATGATTCAGGTATCTTAAATTCTTCCTGGATTTTCATATAGATTTCATTTTCCAAAGATCCATACAGGTATGCTGTAACTACATCCATAAGAAGGATATCAAGCTTTTCACATACAGTCAGACTAATTAAATATCTTAATGTAATAGCATCACTACATGAGAATATGTTTCCTTATAATCAATGTCCGGTCTTTGAAAAAATCCTTGTGCAACAAGTTCTACTTTATATCTAGTGACCTCATTATTTTTATTTCTTTTATGCACAAATATCCATTTAAATCCCATAGGTTTTACACCTTTAGGTGTATGAACTATAGGTCCAATAACTTCACGTTTCGAAAGTGAGTTCAATTCTACTTGAATGACTTATTTCCACTTGGACCAATCCTTTCTATTACAACATTCGTCAACAGATTGATAGAAAGAGACATGCGCAACGGAAAAAAGGAATAAAAAAAATACTCTAATTGCACCTAATTAACATGTGGTAAACTAAACATTTTAGGGTTTAGGAAATAAATACCTTTGTAGCTATTCAAATATGAATGTGTATACCTCTCACTAAAACAAACGGACCACCACTAGTAGTCACTTACTATCCTCTAGACAAAGAACCGAGTTGTGAGACTTGATTGAAGAAGGAAGCGAGATAGAGATTTGAGAGAGATCTCAAATTAGGAAGGAAGAGAATTTTTTTTCTTTTGGTGTGAGAGAGGTGAAGTAAAACAACTTTTTAGTAAAGGATAATTTGTTTTTTTTTTCAAAATTTCAAAAGTTTTTTAAACTAAAAAATCAAAACTAACTTATAAAGAAATTACATGCAATTTAATTCACCATAACTCAACACCTCACAATCTACTAACCTTTAGTGGAATTATTCACCATTCTAATTTCTATTAGTGGGCATGGTGTCATTATCATGAGCCACCACATAGCCCACTAAGAGTTAGTGAAATTATCTAACAAAATGTTAGATTTTCCCACTAACTTTAGTCAAGGGGTAAAATAGTCATTTGACCATTCAACTCAAAGTCAAACTTTGACTTTTCCAAGTTAAAAGTCAACAATCTGACTTTTTACAATTTTGACTGTTTTGACTAAATCCAATCTCCCGAGTATGAATCCACATTTATTTTTTCAAAATTTAAATCACATTTGAATATATAGCCGGTCAAAGTTAGACTTTTCAAAATCTAAAGTTAACATTTTGACTTTTTACAACTTTGATTATTTCCATCATTTTTGAGCTTCCTAGTATGAATTTGTATTCATATTTATAGTATTAAAATCTTAGTTAAACATAAAACTCTATTTCTAATCTAAAAAATGATGGTTATATCTGTTATACTTGTCGATTTCTCTCTCTTCTCCCAATTCGAACAATTCAACTTATTTCATCAAACTCTTTTAGATCGAGTTAATCAACATTCATTAACTAACAGGTCATTCCACTAAAGTCCCGCAGTTGCACTTTCCTCACTATAGATATATTTGTGTCCATTTGATAAAATCATGATCATTAAGTTAATCTTTCACAAGTTGTTCGTAACCTCGACTAGGTTAAAATACCATTTTACCCTCGAGACTACATCTTGATCCTTAAGTTCCACTAATTCACTATTGAACAAATGGTTTAAGGTTCAACCTATAAACTTAATCCATCTCGGGCCAATGAGAGGATGGGGCCCCTTGTTCAAGACTTGGATTCAGTGCTTAAGAGAATAACCTATCTACTAACCCTAAAATGGGTAGGAGTGAATTCCGTCTTGTATCTTATGTCTCCAGCTACTCGATCTTACCCTTGAAATTAGAGGCTTATTGAGTCAACGCTGATGAGATGCCCTCACCTATGTAGATCTAAGGATAATCTCGTGTGAACAGGAGTTCATAGTTAGCTCAAAATTAAGATTAAGTTACCTAGGTCATCAATAATCGAGATAGTATGTTTTAAACAGTAAACGGTGTTATAACATAAAAGTGACTATTTCATGGTTCAGTCTTATGTAAGTACTTTACATAGGATGCCTCCACTTTCATGCTCTACATGAACGATTCAGGATCACCTCATTTGTACTTACTACAAAGCGGGCCACATCCATAATTTCTCTAAATACGGCGTCCAACCATTATGCATATACTATAGACTATTTAGGCTATATACTCGAATTTGATCCATATTTATGTCTCCACATAAAGTTCAAGTTCACTAAAAAATAGCCTCAAGAATTAGTTTATTGGATTTAAGATTATAATATTCAATTTCTCAACAACGATTTTATTAAACATAATATGATTACAAACTACGAGTTTTAGGAGAAAAAATTCCAACACGGATTTAGGTTCAGAATCCACATTTTCATGAATGATATTATGTGCAACATTCTACACAAAAATGTTGTCCACAACTACATCAGTTCTATTCCATTTTTTTCCTATCATGGCATAATTTATCGAGATCTCATTGTTATCTACTTGAGTCTCTTCAACATTTTTACCATTAGTTATGTCCAGGACTTCTTCTTGAATGTTTCTATTGTCAATTAAGTCATTTCGACTATTGATCACTTTTCTTTTTCGAGGATTTTTATCCTTTGAACCTATTGGTTTTCCACGTTTTTGTCGCAATACAAATTCATCAACTTACTGAATTGGGATTTCAATTTTAGATGGAGCATTTGCAGCTGGAATATATCACTTGATCACTTTCTAAGTATCTATAAATGCATCTAGAATTTGATTTGCTACACTTTGTAAATGAATTATCTTTTGAACTTCTAGTCCACATTACCTTGTACGAGAATCTAAATGAGACAATAACGATACATTCTAGGCAATTTCATTTTCCAACTTCTTAACTCCTTCCCCCTAATGTTGGAAAAGTTGTCTTATTAAAATGACAATCAGCAAATCGTGCAGTAAATACATCACCCGTAAGGAATTCAAGATATCAAATAATTGACGGGGATTCAAATCCAACATATATTCCTAACCTTCTTTGAGGTCCCATTTTAGTACATTGTGGTGGGGAAATTGGAACGTATACTACACAACCAAAAAATTTGCAAATTGTACTGGGGAGTACTGATGATAAGATGTTAGTCTTATGCATATAAGTGACGCTGCATGCAGAATAGCATGATCCCATATAGATAATGGAAGCTTTGCTCCCCTAAGTAATGGTCTACAAGATGATTGTAAACGTTTGATAAATGGTTCTGCCAAACCATTTTGTGTATGAACATGAGCTACAAGATGTTCAATATTTATCCCAATTGGCATGCAACAATTATTAAATGCTTGGGATGTAAATTCACCAGCATTATCAAGTCAAATGTTTTTTATTGTATAATGAGGAAACTGTGCTTTTAATTTGATTAATTTATCAAGTAATCATGCAAATGCAAGGTTTCGACTTGATAATAAACACACATGTGACCATCTACTTGATGCGTAAATTAAAACCATGAAATATCTAAATGGTCCACTTGGTGGATTAAATGGTCACATATGTTACCATGAATTCGTTCTAAAAATGTAGGTGACTCAACACCCACATTGGTTGGGGATGACCTAATAATCAATTTTCCTTGAGAGCAAGCAACACATGATAATTCATTGGATAGAAGAATCTTCTGGTTCTTTAGCAAATGCCCATGAGAATTTTCAATAATTCTTCTCATCATTATTGATCCCGAATGATCCAATCGATCATGCCAAACAGTAAACATATTTAAATTTATGAACTTCGTGTTCATGGTTGCATATGTTTCAATTACACGTATATGAGTATAATATAATCTAGAAAAAAAAGGAGGCAATGTTTTCAATATATGCTTTTCATGTGAAATAATAAATGTAATATAAAGATATTCTATATTATTTTTATTTCTAGTTTCAACATGATAACCATTTTGACGTATATCTTTGAAACTCAATAAATTTCTTTTTGACTTACTAGAGAACAAAACATGATTAATTGTGAATTTTTTTCATCTAGGAAAAATAAGGTTTGCTTTACCAGAACTTTCAATCAAGTTTGTAGAACCTGATACTGTATTGACATTTTCTTCGAGTATTGTCAATGTAGAAAAATACTTTTTACTTTTAAGAACTGTGTGCGTAGTTGCACTATCTGCCAAGCATAAGTCTTCATTATTCACATTTGAGTCACCGAAAATATGAGAAATGTCCAAAACTCTTTATTAAAAAAATTATAATAAGTCTCACGGTAAAAAAAAAAAGAAAACTAACGTTGAAATAGAAATAATTTAAATAAATTGAAAAACATTGAATAGAGAAAACACCAAAACATAATGTAAAAATTAGTTTTAGACATTATCATAATTAAAGGAAGTATTTGCTACTTCTTCATTAACACCACTTTTCTCTTCTAGAGACTAAAAAAAATAAGCAACATCCAAATGTGTCATATTCGAAGGGTCATAGACATCATCTTGATAGACAAAGTGTAACGACCCAAGTTTTTGAACTAAACTAAGGTCATTACTTTAATACAAAAGCACTTCTTTGAAACATGAGTTTCTAAAATCCATTAAAATCAATAAACATCAAAGAAATCTTCATTCGGACCCTATTTCAAACAAAATTAAAGGTTCGAAAGTATTATTTATGAAATCAAGAAATAAACTATCATGCTAAATATGAAACTAATTCAGTCACAACTACTAAAGTAAAACAAAAGAAAACTGTAAGCGGAAGCTATTTTTAAAAAAATCCCCCCTATGGCAATCACGTCTCCTTCATGTCCCTCATTGGTTGGACTCTCGTATTACCTTTGCCTGAAAAGTTAAACATAAAAGGGCGAGTATAAACAAACCCAGTAAGAGACCTACTACTTGTCCCGCTAGGGGTAAAATTATTAACTTTTTATTGGGAGGTACCTTGCATCATAACAATCTTGTGATCCTATAGGATGCACATAATCAGTCTTGTGCTCTCAAAGGATGCATATATCAGTCTAGTGCTCCCGAAGGATGCACCTATCAGTCTAATGCTCCCGAAGGATTCACCTATAAGTCTAGTGCTCCAAAGGATGCACAACAAGTGGTGATCCTGTGGGACAACTGCAAATCACACTACCCTATAGATAAAGATAATAGTTTCCCCTCAGTCCATATTAACATTTAAAACAGTCAACTCAATTTTACAATATAAACTACCATTATGTCCTTCTTTCAGTTCAACACATATACAGTCAATTTAAACTAGTACACAATCAAACATCAACAGAATTGTCCCTCAACAATTAAATTTATACATAAGTGTCACTCACCTCAGTTCAGTCAATTCAATCTAGTTTGTTAATTAAACCTATAGTACTCTACCTATGCCTAAACATAACCGTCAACAATCCACAATTTAATCAATTCAATGTTCTCAGTTCAGTTATCATGACTAAATTTACATAACAGTTAACCCATCACAGTTTAGTAAAATTCATACGGTTAAACAGTCATCAAATATAAATTTTCCTATCAGTTAGTCCATCTTAGTCCAATAATAGTCCATACAGTTAATTAGTCATCACATTTAAATCCACATATCAATCAACTCATCTCAGTTCAGTAAAAATCCATACAATCGATATATTCCAAATTCTTTATAGAGTCCAGTAGTAGAAACCCCTTACCTTAACTTTACTTAAGCTTCTTTATCAAACTAAAGTGGAACGAAGCAAAACCAAGGTAGATGGAGAATCGATCTTTAACTAAAGTCTAAAATTTGTTATGAAAGTCCAGGACTCGAGCCCTACTTCCAATACCTTCAAAGATTGAATAATAATTTAACCAATTTATCCACGTTATAACTCAAGGGAACTACAACGTAAAATCAATAAACACTTTTACACACTTACCACCAAATCTCTAAGAAATCACAGCACAACAGAGGCGACAATTTTGAATGACTGGAATCGACTCTTGAAGATCGGAACAGAGATGGAAGACTTGAACGAATGTGAGTAGCTTGGTGTGGGAACAACTGGGTGCGACTCATAGAAGTGGAAGCTCAATGCATGGCTGAAAGGAAGATCGGCTTCAGATTGTTCAATGGTTGCCAGTGACAAAATCTGGGAGGTGCGAAATGGTTCTTGATGGAAAAGTAATCCAGATAGGAAGATTTTGGTGTTGACTCACATGAAACAACCAAAAAAGGCAAGGTTTTGTGACCAAACCTTGCGATGACTATGTGTGGATGGCCATTCTTATAGATCTATCGAAGAATCGAGGAAAAGATTGGTCGGATGAAGAATTAAAGGAAGGCGGCGACGAGCTTCAGTTGGGCTTTGACCGAACATGAACTACACGTGATGCAGCAGTTCAAGGCACAATTTGTTGAAGATGAACAAAGTGAGATCGATGGTGAGGCTAGGATGAGGATGGGTGGCGGCTGATTTACGATGAAGAAGAAGAAGGGTTGAGAGGAGGAAGAAGAAGGAAGAAAAAGAAGAGGGAGGGGAACGCACACCTGAAGAGAGAAGGGAAAAAGATATTTTTTATTATTATGTTTTTTAAGAAAAATAAGAAAAGAATTTATTAATAACAATAATTTTATAATAATAATAATAATTATTATTACTTTATTAAATAAATCCTTATTTTTCGTCCTTTAAAATAATTCTATACTATAATATTACCCCTAAAATTTTAAATCTTTAAATAATAAGGTAATTTGATTAAAATAAAATTCCTTAAAATCTGGTGTGTTACACAAAGTTTACTTCCACATTTTCTCTTTTTCATTCAATGAGGTTTGATAGAGGTCGACTAAGTACTTAGATGTACGACAAGTACGAGTCCAATGACCATTCATACCACAACGAAAGCATTAATTTTCACCACTTTTTAATTTATTATTTTGTGGAGTTTTCCCTTTATGATCATCATTTGTGTTTTTCCTGAAATCTGAATGATTATTACCACGAAAAGTATAATTACTTCTTCCTTTACCATGGCCACGACCACGACCGTTATTGTTTGACAATTGTAAAGTCTCAACTTTTTGAATTTAACTGAAGTTATTACCTTGACACTAGACTCATACTTTAAACAAAAGACTTGATAATTTAAATGAAATTTTAACAACACCAAAGAGTTATTTATAAATTCGGGCCTAAATTTAAACAAAATTTTGAAAGTTTAAATAGTATCGATAATAAGGATGTTCAATCATGAAAACCCAAAACAATCTCAATTACTAAGTAAAAACAAAAAATACAAAGCTGAAGCAGTTTGAAGTATTTTCCCCCTATGGCAATCACGTCTCCTTCTTGTCCCTCGTCGGTCTGCCCCTTGTGTTACCTTTGTCTGAAAGGTTAAACATAAAAGGGTGAGTATAAACATACCTAGTAAGAGACCTACTACTGGTCTCGTTAGAGGAAAAATAAAACTGTTAACTTCCTATTGGGGGTACCCTGCACTTTAATTATCTTGTGATCCCGTAGGATGCACGTAATCCGTCTAATGCCTTGAAGGATGCACATATCAGTCTTGTGCTCTGCAGAAAGCACATATCAGTCTAGTGCTTCTGAAGGATGCACATATCAGTTTAGTGGTTTTGAAGGATACACAACAAGTGGTGATCCAGTGGGACACCTGCAAGGTACCCTACCCAATGGACCAAGCTAACAATTTCCCCTAAGTCCATTTTAAACATTTAATCAGTCCATTCCCAATTCAACCACCCCATTATGTAAACATTCCAGTTTAACACACTTACAATCAATTTACTCAATTCTATCACAATAACAGTCAGTAATAAAACAACACATCAAACAATCAAGCTATATACACAACACGCTTCTCAGTTCACAAATACACTGTCATACCTTAATGTACCAAACTAAACCATAGTCAACATGTTCACTGCTATATATATATATCAGTCATCCATACTCTACAGTTGTCATCATATACACATCTATATAAATATTTATATCAGTCTATCATTGTACACATTTATCATCATGTCTACTTTTATATATATCAAATAACCATACTCAGTTTAGAGATAATCACACAGTCAATACATATCAGTCTAATATAGAGTCCAGTAGTAGAAATCCCTTACTTCAATTTTATGCAAGCTTCTTGGTCAACTAATTCCAACAACCAATCCACCTCAATGGAGAGACGAATCCAACACAACCTATTGAAAATCAAGGATCCGCTCACTAACTTCAATTTGTACCTTCAAGGATTAAGTATTTTCTCCAAGTAATTTGGTCCAACATTAGTATTAATCAATAGCCATGAAAACAATAAAACCCTCAATTAATCTTTACCAAACGTAAATCCAATAGTTCATGGTAAGGCAGAAGTGGCTCCGAATAGGTTGAATCGATATGTGCATAAACAGATCTGGGTCAATCAGATAGAGAAACGTGATGCCATGAGGTGATGGCTTGAACTGCTAATGTCGGCAGTAGGTGCGACGACAGTGGAACTTTGCGAATAGCGATAGGTGCAGATGAACGACGCTCTGGCTCAACTCTGACAGGACACGATTTGTTTGAGTTGTCATCGACTACAGAAGGGTGCGTGCGAAAACTTCACAAACATAAAATGGTGGAGTGTAGGTGATGAGTGGTCGGCAACTGCACATTGCAATCGGAGACAAAACAGGGTCGATGATAAAACCAATGGTAGGGTGTCGGTGGTTGTGGCGAACGGAAAAGGAGAAGGAAGATGGAAGGCAGTGGCGGCTGGGTTAGGATATGGGAAGAGGAAGAAGAAGAAGATGAAGGGGGGGGGGGGAGGGCGCATGCATGAGGAAGGAAAAGAAACATTTGTTTTCCTTTTTATTTTTTTAAGGGCTCTTGCATATATGACAAATTTATTATAAAAAATTAGGTCCATAGCACACAATTAATATTTTTGCAAATATAGTAAAATGGAAGCCCAACCACAGTTTAAACCTACAAAATTACAAGGCTACCCTTCATCTTCCCTTACACATTTCTTTTCCTTGATATTTTGTTGATACACTCAATCAGTTAAATACACTTGATGCACTAAGCATGATACACTTTATGTATTGAAACATTTGATATGGTGTTGATACACTTGTTAAACTGTTGATACACTTGATATTTTGTTGATATACTCAATCAGTTAAATACACTTGATGCACTAAGTATGATGAACTTTATGTATTGTTCATACACTTGTTATGGTTAGGTGATACTTTTGATAGATTTAATATACTTAATCACTTGCTAAACTTCACTAATACCTATTATTATATTGATACACTTGATATTTTGTTGATACACTTAATTGGTTAAATACACTTAATGCACTAGGCATGATACACTTGCTATGGTTTTATGATACAATTAATTGAATGAATCATTTTCAATTTACTTAAACATGTTACTGCTGAAGAGAACCTTGCAAACAAGTATACTGGAGGCAATACATTGTCATTCACCTCCATAACACTCCAATTAGTATGGTTGCCAATCGGACAAGTAAATCTACAATAAGTTGGAGACAGTACACTAGCATAATAATACTGTGAAACGAATGCATAAGGATCCAAATTAGGGCCATGAATTACAATAAGAGCATGAGCACATGGAATTTCTTCTAAATCCCCCCAAAAAAAAACAACTGCAGCTATTACGATTCAACTTTACTAAAAAATTCTTGCCTCCATCAACTATTTGAAATTCAACTTCACTCACAGGATTAACCCAAATAAAAAAATTATGGTATATCATCAGTTTATTAAATAACTGTTACACTTTAACACAATATATCAATAATTCACTATTATAAAGAAATATATAAAACTTACATACAAAAGAATTAAATGATGATATCACTCCATCAACCAAAACACAATTTGTTTTGTAATCCACATAGCACTGTTGCTCATCCCATTGACCACTATGAAATACAATGATTGCAAGTTTAACCATAACTACAATGAACAATATTCATTTTCGGAGAATAAAAAACATGTAGTAAGTGTATTAGTCAACTAATACATATAATTTAAGTACATCAAATCACTGATGTAAAAAACTGATGCAAATTAAAAAAAACAAAACCAAACTCTGCAAAGCTCCATTCGGTAAAATAGATGAGGAACAAATAGAAAAACAAATAAAAGAGATGAGAAAGAACAAATTGTAGCCTTAATTTCTGATAGATGATGATCGATTCACATAAAAAGAAAGAAAAGATGATGCTCGATTCAAAAAGAAAGAAAATAAGGGTTTAAAAAAGAATATAGGAAGAAATACATACCTAAACAAGAACGGTGGAGAAAAGGAAGAAAAAGATAAGGAGAAGAGATGCGGTGGAGATTGAAGGATGGAGAAAACCACGAAGAGGAAAATCGATAAAAAGAGAACGAAAAAGTGACGGAAGAGGAAAAGGAAGGACATTTTTGGAATAATGAAAAAATTAAAATAGAAAATATAAAAAAATAAGAAAATTGCTATATTTGCCAAATTGGAAAGGTTGGTACTAATATTGCTAATACATAATTGTATTGTGCCACCCAATACAATTTTACTTTTTTTAATAATAATAATAATAATAATAATAATAATAATAATAATAATAAAAACTATTATTATTATTACTTTAGCTATTAAGTTTTATTCTTTTCTTTTCCCTAAATCCTATAATATAACAACACCTAACAAAATTCAAAATCGTTAAATAAAAGGCAATTTGATTAAAATAAAATACCTTAAAAAATTTGGGGTGTTATAATCTTCCTTCCTTTAGGAACTTGTGTACTTGAAAGTTCTAATCCTAAAACAACTCTGGGTAACGAGCTCTTATATCATCTTCTCGCTTTCAGGTCGCCTCTTCAATTCGGTGATGCCGCCATAATATTTTTACTAATACAATCCCTCTGTTACGAAGCATCTTCACCCTCTAGCCAGAATTTGAGATGGTTGCTCTACATAGTTCAAATTCTCATCAATTTCCAATGATTCATAGTCCATTACATGAGATGGATCGATCACGTACTTCCTCAACATCAAAACATGGAAAACATTATGAACTGTAGAGAGAGATTGTTGCAATGCCAAACGATAAGCCACCACACCAATCCTCTCTAAAATCTCAAACACCGATGAACCGAGGACTCAACTTTTCCTTCTTTTCGAAACGCATAACACTGTTCATAGGTGCTACCTTCAAGAAAACTTTATCTCCCACATCAAACTCAAGATCTTTCCATCTTACATCAGCATACCTTTTCTGTCTACTCTGTGCTGTTTGCATATGCACTCTAATCTTCTGAATAGCCTCATTAGTAGATTGAACCAACTCAGGACCATCAGTCTCTGTTCACCAACCTCGTTCCAACAAACAGGGGTTCTAAAACATTTACCATACAATGCCTCAAACGGTGCCATACCAATAGTAGCCTAAAAGCTGTTATTATAGGCAAACTCCATCAAATGCAAGTGAGAGTCCTAACTACCTGGAAACTCTAATATACAAACTTGTAGCATATCCTCTGAAACTTGGTTCAAACGTTCAGTTTGACCATCAGTCTATGGGTGAAAAGTTTTACTGAAGTTTAACCTCGTGCCCATGGCAGTCTGAAGTCCCTTCCAAAACTTGGAAGTTAAACGTGCATCTTTGCCAGAAATAATCGATACGAGCACTCCATGCAGTCTCACAATCTCAGTCAAGTATAACTGTGCCCACTTACTAGCAGTATAAGTGGATTTTCCCAAGATGAAATGTGCTGACTTCGTAAGCCTATCTACAATAACCTAAATCACTGTGTAACCCTTCAGGGTTCTAGGCAGTCTTGTAATAAAGTCCATAGACACATTCTCCCACTTCCATTTTGGCACACTCAAAGGTTGCAACAAACCTATTGGTTTCTATCTAGGTGCTTTAACCTGCTGACACACCAAGCACCTGCTAACAAACTCTGCTACTTCTCTCTTCATATTACGACATCAGTATACTCGTTTCAGATCTTGATACATTTTCGTACTACTGGGATGCATGGAAAATGGGGAACTATGAGCTTCTTTCAATAAATCAATCTTAACTGCAGTGTCTATTGGCACACATAAATGCCTCTCAAATAAAAGTCTACCGTCAGAGGATATGGAGAATCCATTAGCTTACTCTGTTTCAAGAAGACGAGGCTTTTCAACCAAATAAGGATCATTATTCTGATCATCAATAATCCTCTGCCTCAAAGTTGGTTGTACTGTTAACTGAGCTAACTGTGAAGTAACTGCTCCTACTGATACTGCAATCTCAGCTCTCTCAAAGTCTCGGTGTAAAGGGGCCTGTCTAGTAATAAGTGCTGCTGAATGTGATACTTTTCTACTAAGAGCATCCGCTACCACATTCGCCATACCTGGATGGTACAATATCTCACAGTTAAAATCTTTTACTAACTCAAGCCACCTTCGCTACCTCATATTTAACTACTGAGTGAAGAAGTATTTCAAGCTCTTATGGTCAGTAAAGATCTGTATCTTTTTACCATACAAGTAATGTCTCCAAATCTTAAGTGCAAAAACGACTGCTGCTAACTCTAAATCATGTGTAGGGTAGTTCTGCTCATGACTCTTCAATTGTTGAGAGGCATAAGCAACCATCTTACCCTGTTCCATTAAAACACATCGCAGTCCTTTCTTGGAAACATCAGTGTAGATCACAAAACTCCTAGATCCATCTGGCACTGTAAGGACTGGTGCAGTAACAAGCTTTTGCTTAAGGTTTTGAAAACTACTTTCACATGTCGGGCTCTAAAGAAAAGGAGTCCCTTTCCTGGTCAAATGAGTCAAGGAGTAGCTATACGAGAAAAATCCTCCACAAACGTCTGGTAATAACCTGTTAAACTAAAAAAACTATGAACCTCACTAACTGTAGAGGGTCAAATCAACTGGTAATAGCCTCAATCTTTGCAGGATCCATAGAAACTCCCTCACTAGATACAACATGACCAAGGAAAGCCACCTGCTTCAACCAGAATTTACAATTTAAGAACTTAGCATAAATTTTATTGGCTCGAAGAGTTTCTAAAACTTCATGCAAATGTTACTTATGTTCAGCCTCCGTCTTGGAGTAAAACAAGATATCATCAATAAAGACTATTACAAAAATGTATAAGAAATCCTTAAACACCCTGTTCATCAAATCCATAAATACAGCAGGTGGATTTGTCAAACCAAAAGACATTACAATGAATTCATAATGTCCAAAACTCAAACGAAAGGCAGTGTTGGAAATGTCACTGTCTCTAATCCTCAACTGATGATAACCTGAGCGTAGATCAATCTTAGAGAATACGGTGGCTGCTTGCAACTGATCAAACAAATCATCAATTATGGACAGTGGATACTTGTTCTTGATGGTTACTTTATTATGTTCCCTATAGTCAATGCAAAGACTCATCAAACCATCCTTTTTCATCATAAAAAGTACGAGTGCTCTCTAAGGAGACACACTGGGTCAAATAAAACCTTTAGTAACTCCTGTAACTTTACCTTCAGTTCTTTCAATTCAGCTGGAGCCATTCGATACAGAGCTCTAGAAATGGGAGCGGTACCTGGCTCCAACTCAATAGCAGAATCGATCTCCCTGTGAGGCGGAAGTTCTGGAAGCTTATCTGGAAATACATTATGGTATTCCCTTACTACAGGTTCTGATGTCAAAGAAATCTCAGCTTTCCTAGTATCCGCCACACTGGCTAAAATACTCCAGGTACCCTGGTTAAGTAGCTTACTAGCTTTCATAGCTGAAATTACTTTAGGCAGTAACACAGTCCCTACCCCTTTAAATTTAAAACTAGGCTCGGTAGGAGAATTGAGCACTACTTCTTTGCGAGAATAATCAATACTAGCATGATTAGAAACTAACCAATCCATGCCTAAAATCACATCAAAATCACGTATATCCAGTACTAGTAAGGTTACATCCAACACACGACTAGCTATCTCAATTTGATATGCTTTAATCTTTTCCTTTGACAACATAATCTCCCGAGATGGTGTAGACACTGACAAAACATATTCTAGGAGCTCCACTTCTAAACATGCATGTGTTACAAATATCGATGATATAAAAGAGTGAGAGGAACCAGAGTAAAACAAAGTTAAGGCAAAATGCCCCAACACTGGTAACGTACCTGTCACAACTATGCCAGCACTCTCTGCCTCAGATCTGCTAGTGGCAAAGACTTTGCCTTGCTGTGGTGCTCTCACCCCCTGACTGCTCTGCGCCTCTCAGTAGGTTTCAAAGGACAACGATCAACTGTATCACCTCTTGCCTCCACATGAAGCAAATCCTGGTCTCAAATAAGCAGCGACCTAGATGGCGCTTTCCACAAGTGTTGCAGAATGGTTTCTCTCTGGCAGCTTCACCTAGCCCAATGGAATTCTGTTGGAAATGGCAAAAATCCCCACCTGACCTGAAGTTCCTTTGAGGAACTTCAACAAACTTCTGATATGCTTTCCTCTTCTGACCAGATGATTTTCCCTTATCAAAATTCTTTTATTGAACTTCATCCTTCCGAATACTCATGTCCACTGCCGAGAGCATTGCTTTAGCCTGAGTAGATGGCTTAAGTGCTTGCACAAAAGCTCTGATCTCATCTTTCAAACATCTAATAAATCTCTCTGCTCTGGCCTGCTCATTACCAACGAGCTTAGGGCCAAAACGTAACAGCGTATCAAACTTCTGATCATACTCCTCAACTGTCATCCGTGTTTACTTTAATTCCAAGAACTCTTGGATTTTTGCATCCTTAAGATTTGCAAAGAAAAAACTTGGTATAAAAGCAATCTCTAAACTGGTCCCACGTGATCTGGTTCAAATTTTCACCCAATATATGCATTGTGGACCTCACCAGATGACACTCCTATCTCTGAAAATAAAGACGGCACACTGAACCTTGTGCTCTTCTAGACATCTCATATAGTTAAAGATGGTTTCCACAGAGGACAAACACAACTCTGCCTTAGTTGAATCCTCCTGTGATCCATCAAAAGTTTGAGGATCATACTTTCTAAAATCTCTCAAATGTTTAGCTTCTGCAGAAAGCTGATCTGGTATATTTTGTGGCTATTGTACAGTCGATCCTTATGTAGGCGGAGCTACTGGTGCAAGAGGAACTACTGGTGCATGCTGGTTCTATGCTATAACAGCAACAAGTAGATATCTGCTCTAGGTGAGCAGATAGAGCAACTAAATAAGTTTGAGTCACAGATGCAGCAGGAACATGTTGTTCAGCTTGGCCCTCAACATACTGATTACGCCCTGCTCCTCTACCTCTATCTCGACCTTGGCCTTTAAGACCACCCCCCTATGTGTACCTCTTCTTCGTGACATATTCCTATTATCCACCAATAATCCTTTTAGCCTTAAACAATAAAGTACTTCATACAGTCTAGTTTAACTTACACTACATGAAATAAGGCTTTTAATAGCCTTGTAAGATAGCCCATTTAAAATTGGGCTATTGAAAAAAAAGGTGGGAAAATAAATTAATATTCTTTATCCCACCCAAATTTTTATTTCCTCCATTTAGAGCCCATTTTCACATTTCATCTTTCCTTTTCCCTCTCTCACGCACGCAGACGATACCCACACTCTTTCCTTTTCTCTCTGTCTATTTCTCTTCGCGTCCATCTCTCCGTCCATCCTTTTTTCTCTCACGATTTCTGTTCAAGCGTCTTTTCTTTATTAATTTCTATTTGTGTCCATTTCTCCATTCAATTTTTGTTTGCATCTATCTCTTTGTCGCTGTCTCTATCATGACTCCACTTCCATCGTCTCTTTGTCTATCTTTGTGTCTATGTCAGTGTCTCTCTGTTCGTGTCCATCGTTGATTTCTCAAGAGTAGTTTATTTTTGTCTTCAATTTCTTAGAGTCGAGTCTCTCAACTTCATCTGATCTCTTACTGTTGTCTAATCTTCTGTTTAAATCTACAAACCATTCCCTCCAATTCTCCAACTCCAACTCCATAAATCTCTTCCTTCTCCAATTCCATTTCCCCTTCCCATAACCAATAACCTTACCTATGGCCTCCAATCTTCATCTTCCACTACTTGACTCTTCTTCAAACGCTTACAGCTGAAAGCAGAAATCTCTCGACCTCCTCTGCTCCAAGTTTAATCTCCCCCTCTCTTCATTTTTTCATTTTTTCTCTACTTATTCAAATTTATCTCATTATCTCTTTTCATTTTTTTGTAGTTTTTTGAGACTGTATGATCGAGATGACATTCAGTTGATCAGCCTCAACAATGTCGCATCTCGGCTAAGTAGTGTCTGTTTTTCCTAAATGTTTTTTTAACTTTCGTTAATTGAAATTTTAAAGGATTTTTTGGTACTGCTATTCTATTTGTGTTTAAAGATGACGGATCTACGATATTGTCAACGTTTTAGAAAGTTTTGGTGTAAGGAATTTGCTGCTGCTGTTTGTTTATTTGTTGTCTTAGATGATTGAGTCTTTGTTTTTAATTTAACAATTTGCATTTGATTATAGATTCTGTGTAGAAAAGCAAAGAATCAATATCGTTGGATAAGATATTCTGGCATTCCTAAAGCACTACGACAACTTAAGGTTGATTCTTTTGTTAAAATTCACATTTAGTTTTTCTTTTCAAAAATTAAGTTGTGTCATTTGTAATAAGAAGAAAATTCGAAGGGAAATAGCTCCTCCGCTATCAATGCCAATGACCATTCAAGTGTACGTCGAATTGTTACTAAAACTCTCTTTTTTATTTTGTTATATATGAATTATGTTTTGTGTATCAGTTGATATGTATTAGTCACAAATTATTTTGTGTATTAGTTGACATTATTCACTTTCATTTCCAATCTTGTGTTTTATTCTTGTCAATGTGTAGGTGAAAATAGGAAAATAAACTACATGTAGAAGAATTGTGGATTTATTTGTTTCGTTAATTGGATGTTACTTTAATGCAAATGACGCTGCTTGGAAGCATAGATGAGGAACTTGATGTCGAAGATTAAAAAGAAAAGTGGTTGAAGCTTTTATAATAGAGTGAAGAATATGTATATTGAGGATTTTGATAACTTTATGCAACTTTGTTAAATAGGGGAATTAAAGATGGAAAAAATTGGTTATGAAAGATAGTGAAATGGAAACATCTAAATTAGTTTTTATATGAATATGCCTTTTATTTTCTGTCAAGGAAAACAAGGTTTGTGCATTATAACCTTGACTTGCGCTATACTTAATCCCATTTTCTTTCTTCCATTTTTTTTATTATCACTCTATACTTTTTGTCTTCCTTGATTTTCCCTTTTTTTTTAAATCCTATTTTAGGTTTTTCTTCTTTTACAGTAGAAAGAATTAAACCTTTTGATTTTGAGGTTGATAATATGAACACTAAATGAGATTTTTCTTTTAATTTTCTTTTGCAATTTTATTTCATTGTTTTTTTATGGATGAATAAGTCTTTTGATTTCCTTTTTCAAAATTTGTTAAAGAAGTATTCTACAAGCTTTTCATGAACTTTCAATGAAAAAACAAATCAACAATTGAAAAAACAAATGCCATCAATTTAGGAAACTCTTATCTTTTTTGACATTTAAGGTTTGAATGTTCTAATCTTCGGGTAATATTGATGTTTCATGGAGAGGGGTTTGAGTGATATAGGAAAAGAAAATAACGAGGGTGGTGAGAAATAGTGAGGGGGTAATTATTGAAGTTAGTGAGCCGAATTTTTCTGGAAAGCAAAAAGAATGGGATTTATTCATTAGCTGCATACCAATGAATGGTATAGCCGCATATATTGTTAACATTTATTGTCATTCGTTTTAGAAAATTTGAACAACAAAGGGATCTCAAGGAGAGTGGGTTGACTTATTAGTACTTTTTTTCCTTGCAAATGAATGTGAAATGTGCTTGGAAATATTACACTCTAGGATGCTATTTGGTTTTAGTTTCTTCTCTGTTTGATGTCAATTTTTTTTATAGTTATCTGATGTAAGGCGTCCATTTATGACCATATCCTGCAAATGTGTACTGCTTTTCCAAATCCTAATAATCTCAAACTTTGTAAGGTAATTCATAAACTTTTGTTTCTTTTTCTATCTTTTAACTCTTCATATACTTTAGTACTCCAAGTTGTAATTTTTAAAGCTTACCTGACGAGTGACGAAGGATCGTGTTAGCCATAGGGACACAAAAACATAGACTTATATCATAAGTCAGTGTACAGAAACTAAAACTTAGGCATCGATACCAACTGTAACGTCCTAGGCCCAGGATTCAGACCAGGATTTGGAATTCGAATCTCCGATAGTTTCCTGCATCCTCTGCGACCTGGCGACATCATCCTTACTATCCTTAAAGGCTTATTAGAGTGAAAGTTATCCCCACAAACTAACACGAGTCCTTTTAGCATGCTTTGTCCTCACTTACATGCATCCTAGGAAAATTTCTATGAGGTCACCTAACATAGAATTACTCCAAGCTAAGCACACTTAACTTTGAAGTTTCTATGATCGAGCCGTTGAAAAAGAAGGTACCTTGTTGGTATAGGTATTAACTTTTAATTCTTTCAAGTCTTTCTTAACTTTACCTTCATGTCCTTAGGATCCCTTTTATTCAAATGTGGTACTGGTTCATTCATGTCTCCTGTAACACCCCAAACTCTAAGGTATTTATTTTAATTACTTTTTCTTATTACTTGAAAATTTTAAATTCTTAAGTATTAAATTAGTACACTTAGGGTGGAAAAGAAAATTTTTATATTGAGAACGAAAAAAAGTTTTGGAGGAAAGAAGGAGATTGGAAAGAATATGATAATAATAATAATATATTATTATTACTATTTTATAAAAAAAGCAAAAAGAAAATTTGCTTCCCTCCTTCTTCACGCGTGCAGCACCCCCTCCTCACCTTTCTTCTTCTCTTCCCAAGTCCTACCAGTCGCCCCTACTCTCCATCTCACGTAAGCCTCGTCAGTGAAGGTTCAATCAAGGGGTTAGAGTAAAGTTAAGGTAAGGGATCTCTACTATTGGACTCACCTATAGTTTTGAGTTGTTTTGACTGTATGGTTATATTTGAACTAAGTAGGGATGTCGGTTATGACATATACATATGGATGTAGACTTGAGATTGAATGTATGTTGTGTTTGGCTCGAACTATATATATATATATACACACATATGGATGTTGAAATCCTATAAAGTAGGATATGTTGATTGTGTGTTTGTCTCTAAATTGAGGATGGATGTCAGAGATGATAGGTATATATTGAAGTAGACTTGAGATTGAATGTATGTTGTGTTTGACTGAAACTATTTATATATATACCTATGGATGTTGAAATGACTGAAATTGTAGATGTTGCTTATGTGAAGTGTCGTAGTGAACTTGTTGGCTGTTGTCAAAATTGGGTGTAAGTTATACCAAAGTATGACTGTGTGCTTGTGAACTGAGGGGATGTTATGTTTATTTAGCTTGTTTGACTGATGTGTTGATAGGTTACTGATTGACTTGGGGTTAAAGTGGAATTAAGTTGACGGTTAGGGTGGTAAGTGAAGGGTTTGTGTGTTGAGGAAATTTGATTGTATTGTGGATGACTGATAAGATGTTTAGAATGGACCGAGGGGAGGGTTGTTAGTTATTTTATTGGGTATTATGCCTTGTAGGTGTCTTAAGGGATTACCACTTATTGTGCATCCTTCGGGAGCACTAGACTGCTATGTGTATATGCAGAACACTAGACTGATTTATGCGTCCTTCGAGGCATTCGACTGATTATGTGTATCCTACGGGATCACAACACTGTGAATTTGAAGGTACCCCATTAGGAAATTAATAGTTTATTTTTTCTCTAACGGGTCTAGTAGTAGGTTTCTTACTGGGTATGTTTATACTCACCCTTTTATGTTTAAGTTTTTCAAGCAAAGGTAACAAGAGAGGCAGACCGACGAGGGGCAAGAAGGAGCCGTGATTGCCATATGGGGTGTCCTTAAACCGCTTCCGCTGATTGTTTATGTTTTCTTGTTTTCCTTAGTACATGAGACTGTTTAAAAGTTTTTGATACTGAATTGGGTTCATGAGCTATTGTTTTGTAAACTATACTTTTAAAACTTTTGTGATTTGAAACAGGGGCCGAACTTAAGTTTTTCTTTGATCGTATGATTTCAAACAAATTTTAATATATTTTGTGTCAATCAAGGTGTCTTGTCAAAATTAATGACTTCGACTCAGATAGAAGAGTTGGATCGTTTTTCCTTTTTTTTTGATAATGTTATAATATAATGTTATATAAAATAATAGTGCAATATCTTCCTTTTCTCTTTTAGTTTAACTTGTAAGTGCCTTAAATGTAAATTGAGAGTTACTACTATCATACACACGTGTATAACCTTTCCTCAACTAAATTGCCTATCAAATTTAATTAAAATGATATTGTTAGCTTTTATATTTATATTGTGATAATAATATTTTGTTTTATTCATTTGTTAATAGGGACAAAGTAACAATCATCAAAATATATGACGTCAAGTTCGAATGAGTTACTTGAACCTGTTTCAAACTTTAAGACTTGTTGATGTTTAAGTAATTTTGATTATAAGTTTATTTTCATTTTCTTAATGATGTTGGACAAATTTTGTATCATGTTGTTGATACATTTTGATGTTGTTAAATGATATAGTATCTATGATTGTTGGTATTTTGCAAAAGTTGTTTGAAGTTGTTTTATAGTTTTACCGATCACATATATGGCAGGGTCGTAATGACCTATATATATATATTTTTTTATTTTTTTAAATTGTTATAGTTGACAGTTAAAAAATGTTGACAAATAAGTTTAGTTAATGGACAAAACATGTCAATGAAAATGGCTATCTTGATGGGCTTTTTCATATTCTTGATGGGCAAAAGACGAAAGTCTTTTCTTGATGGTTAAAACCATCAAGAGAGAGGTTTTTGATGACTTGGTTTGACTATCAAGAAACAAGGTTCTTGATGAACTTTTCATTATATTTGATGGACAAAAAACATCAAGTTTCCATTTCTTAATGACCAATACCATCAAGAAATGGTTATCTATGACATGTTATGGTCATTAAGAAAATTGGTTTTCTTGATGGACAAACTTTCTTAATGTCTACCTATTTGATGGGCAAAGATCATCAAGATAGGCAATTTTTGACGTGCTTTGCACATAAAAAAAGGTCAAATTTGTAGTAGTTAACTTATAATTTAAATTTATCTAACACCAAATAAATTTCATAACTTCCAATTCCATTTAATTTAATACCCATAATAAGTTTCTTAAAGTTTTGGAGTGTTGCATATTATTTCCTCTATCGAAGCCTTCGAGACCTGAGCCATTTCGAGCCTCGAGCCGCCCTCTTTCCTTCCTTTTGTTTAGGCAAACCAAGAGCCTCTTTTTTCAGCTAGTTGAGCCAACTTTTGGTGGTTTTTGGTAAGCTTTTGATTGGGTTTTAGATATCCCATCAAATATCTATTTTTGGTTTAAGCAAATTAATTTTTGGATTCAAGTGGATTCTTTTTCTTTGCAGGCTGTTGACTAATTTTTTGAGCAAAGAGTTATGTTTTCGACGTTGATTTGGTCTCAACCTTAACTTTGAGTAAGTTTGGAAGCCTAAATAAATAATTGGATGATTATAATCGACAAAATTATTACTTTAAATTTTGTTTATGTTTAAGGCTGAATTAATTGGGAATTGCTAGTCAACCAAGAAAATAATTATTTTAGCTAATCTCAAGGTAAGAGAGTCTACTACTAGACCTCGAATGAAAATGAAATTAAGAGTTTGCATGTATTTTATGTCATGCATTGATGTAGCTAAGATACATAATGTGTTGTAGTTGATGACTCATATGTTTATGATGCATGATATATTAATCCCATGATTACACCACTACAAAAATAGGCTCTCTTGACGTTTTTAAACTGTTAAGAGACCTTATTCTTGACGGTTTTAAAAACATCATTGAAGCCAGCGTCAAGAAAGTCAAAGTTCTTGACTGTTGATAAAAATGTCAAGAATAGTGAACATTGACGTTTTATAAATGTCAAATATACATATTTTTATGACAGTGAAAAATCGTCAGAATGCACTTGTTTATGAGATTTTAAAACTGTAAAAAATGCACTTGTTTATGAGATTTTAAAACCATTAAGAATGCACTTGTTTATGACATTTTAAAACCGTCAAGAATGCCCTTTTTATGACATTTTGAAAATAGTCAAGCATGTTACAATTTCTTTTTTTAAAAAAATTGTAGTTCAATTATATTTTTGTTCATGTATGGTGATCTGATAGTCATGTATAGTTGTCCAGGAACAGTTTCATAAATATATATGACCAACAATATTCATCACATATAGTTTCAAAACTCAAATATATAGTAAAACCTTTCATTATATATATATATATATATATATATATATATAATCATTTCCAAAACTTTACCAATCAACTCCACCCCCATGAACAATTCAAAAGAATTATCACCTATATTATCTTTATACATAAAGTTTCAGGTAAGCAGCGTGACAACAAAAAATTTCCTACATGAGAATCACAAATTATTGGTCACAATCATATGTCCGAACCCAGAAAGTCAACTAACCCAACCCGCACCTCGTCTAACTGTGCCTGTAAGTATGATCTTGTGACGACCCCAATTTCTTTAATTAACTAAGATTGTTACTCAAATACTAGATTCATACTTAAACATAAAACTGGACAGTTTAAATAAAATTTTCACAACGACAAAAAGAATTCATAAAAGGTTTGGTCCCTAATTAAAACAAAGTTTGAAAGTTTAGTTTAAATATCAAAAGAAAGTTAAGTCATGAAAAGAAAACCCCTAACAATCTCAACTACTAAGGAAAATCCATAAAACATAGACAATCAACAGAAGCAGTTTGAAGAACACCCCCTATGGAAATCACGACTCCTTTTTGCCCCTTGTCGGTCCACCTCCCTTGTTATCTTTGCCTAAAAAGTTAAACATAAAAGGGTGAGTATAAACATACCCAGTAAGAGACCACTACTAGTCTCGTTAGGAGAAAAATTAAAACTGTTAACTTCCTATTGAGGGTGCCTACACTTTATCAGTCTTGTGATCCCGTAGGAATATACATAATCAGTCTAATGTCCTGCAGGACCTATATATCAGTCTAGTGCTCTGCAGGAAGCACATATCAGTCTAGTGCTCCCGAAGGGTACATAACATATGGCGATCACGCGGGACACCTACAAGGCACGCTACCCAATAGATAAAGCTAACAACTCCCCCTCAGTCTACTATAAACATTTAACCAGTCCAAACTTAGTGGCCTAGTCAATCAACAAATAGCAATTTAAATTACCATTAATTCGTCCTTTCAGTTCAACACATTTACAGTCAAGTTATACAATCCAACACTTAACAGAATAATATCATAGTGGTTCCTCAACCAATAAACGTGTACATGAACATCACTATCCTCAAGTCAGTCAAATTATTCCATCATTTAATCATTCCAGTGCAACACACTAATAGTTAATCTACTCAATCCTATCACAGTGCCTGTCGATAACATAACCACATCAGATAATCAAACTATATATTTATGACGCCCTACTTAGTTCACGAATACACTATCCATACCTTAGTATGTCATCCACCCAAACTAAACGACAGTCAACAATTCACATCCGACCATTTAAAAAACCAATTCACATCCGATTTAAACTACCAATTCACAATAATTCACATCCGACAGTCTACGTTTATGCATATCAGACAACCATACTCAACGTTTATCATCGTGCCTACGTCCCTATATGAACATTTCACTCAACCACAATATGCACTCATCATCAAGTCTACTATTGTTCAGAGATATCTATACAGTCAACATCATTCAAACCTAAAGTAGAGTCCAGTAGTAAGAGCCCCTTACCTCGCTTTTATACAAGTTCTTCAATCGAACTAATTCCAACAGTCCAATCCTAAACATAAACAATATAAATCAACATCCTAATTCTGAATTTGACAGCTTACCCAAGCCGATGAAAAGTCGAACTCTACCTAAACCTATTGAAAATCAAGAATCCATTCACCGACCTCAATTCGTACCTTCAAGGCTCAGATACTTTTTTCCAAGTAAATAGATCTAACAGTAGTATAAATCAATAACCATGAAAACCATCAAACCCCCAATTCATCCTTACCAAATGTAAATCTGGTAGCTCACAGAAAGCAAAAGTGGCAGCGATGTACGAACAGAACCAAAACGAAATAGATCTGGTGGCTAGCTTAGAGAAGAGGCTTGATTTAGTTCGCAGTTGGGAGGTGCGACTCACGGCTGCCTTACAGTCGACAACGAATGGATGCAGCAGTATTGAGGGTTGACAGACGAAGAGACGTGGTGACAGTCGATGGATGGTTATGAAAAACATGCGACAACCACCAAAGATGAAGGGAGAGACGATAGTTCACAAACAAAGGCAGGCACAAACAAATCGTGGCTCGGTTGGGTTTCGTTGGACAAAATTAGTTTAGCGAGTGCAAGGTGAAGGCAGACGGACGACGGTCGGCTGTAGACGAAAGAAAAAGAAAGAGGAAGGTGGGGAGATGGCCGACGATGGCTGGGCTAGGGTAGAAAAGAAGAAAAGAAAAGAAGAAGAACGTGAGGGGAGGGGGCGCGGGAGAGAAGAATTTTTTTTTAAAAAAAGAATTAATAATAATAATATTTTATTATTATTATTACCTTTCCAATTTCTTTTTTTTCCTCCTTCACTTATTTCTTTCTTATTTGAAAATTTTCTCTTCCACACCAAGTATAATAAAATAACACCCAAATTTTAAAATCATTAAATAACAAGGCAAATTAATCACAATAAAAAAATACCTTAGAGTTCGGGGTGTTACAGATCTTCATGTATTAATCTATAAACATGCAAAATAAATTAAATGAATTAACTCAGTATACAAACAAACCAATTTACTCATAAAAGATATAGTTTGATATATAAAATACCGCATCGGATATGACAATGCTTCCCCTAGTCATAATTTGTCTCATATACCTCAAGACATAGTATTCGCACTCGGTACTTCTAACTTATAGAGGACACTATATAAAATCAACAAATTAGACTAACAAAGTAATCCTAATTGCTAGTAGTCTACAAATAATAACTTTAAATGTTTATATTTGCCTTTACTATTCGCCATAAAGTTTTTTTACGCTATTGTTTTGTTTTGCCAAGATAAGATTGAACAAATTTTAAAATACTGTACGTGCATAATAATCAACACTAAATGATATAGAAGATTAACATATGTGTCGGTTACATATCTTGTAGTTGATTTTGATGTTGTCCTTAGTGAGTCAAGATAGAATACTGTATCATCATACGTATTTATGGCCAACAATGCCTAATGATTGCTAATTATACAAAATATTAGTACTAGTTTTTTGCAATGCTACTGATAAAATAAATTAACTTACCTAGGATTAAAAGGAGCAAAAACTAATTGGTTGAGACCATCAATCTACTGCATAAGTTTCGAACTCGAGATTCTTATGAGTGTCTAGAAGAGGTGAGGGACGAATCTACAAAGAAGTACTGTACATTTTCCTTCAAACCAGGAATAGATGAATACAAGTACCTACAAAATATTCTAAACTCGTAAACGAGATACATAAATTTAGATACAAACAAATGAAATTGATTTACGTCATATAGGCCACCAATGTAAATGTTTTGACTTTATTCATGTTACAAAAGTCAATGATGTCCTCTTGGAGCACAGAACTCTTTCGACTAATACGAAAAATGGCAACAGGTAGGGGAATACTAATACTAGAATCTTTCTCCATTATCTTCTTAGCATATCTGAGAATCGACTTTAAAGCTATTGGCAATATTGACGTCGACTCACAGACAACTTCTCTTTCCTTAGGCATTTTTATTAAGGCTCTCTCCTAATTTAAGAACAACACCCACTTTCAACAAGATATGAATATTAAACATCTGAGAATCCACTTGAAACATCACTTTCCCATAAAAGTTTTAAATCTTCAATTAGTGGTGCTAAGTATATGCCTATATCATCCCTCAATTGTTTTGGTCTTGAAATTAGCATTGATAGCATCATGTACTTTCTTTTCATACACAACCATGGTGGAAGATTGTAAATAACCATCACTATCGGCCAACAATTGTACTTAGAACTCATGTCAACATGAGGATTTACTCCATTGGCGGGCAATGCTAAACAAAGTTTTGGGTTCAGAACCGAAGTCTAGCCATTTAATGTCTACTAACTTCCATACCAGAGAGTCTGTTGGATGTCGTAACTTACCATCCTTAATTCTTTCACTAGAATGCCAAGTCAAGTTTTTAGCAAATTCAATACTTCTAGATAACCTTTTGAATCGTGGAATTGGTGCAAAGTGCCATATCACTTTTGAGGGAATTTGCTTTCTCCTTTCATTTGTATCATTCACGTTTTTCCACCTTGATTGACCACATTCAGGACATTCAATTGCATTAGCAAATTCTTTCCTATAGAGACAACAAATTTTAAAGCATGCATGAATTTTGTCATATTCCATTCCTAATGCACCTAATGTTTTCTTTGCTTCATACAATGAGTTTGGGAGCTCATTGGTAGTAGGCATAATTTCCTTCAAAGTTTTAAGTAATTATGAAAAACTAGTATCACTCCCACCATGCCAAAACCACATTTTATAACTTTCATCAAATGCTCTCTAACACCCTTTCTACTATGTTTTTCACAATTCCCACATTTCAAATAAGGACAACGAATGTAAGAGCTAGTTGTATTAGAAAATCCAAATTGATGCAGTTTTCCACACCCAAATCGTAATCTTTAGATAATCTACTCTTGTGCATCCATGATTTATCCATCATTGTAAATCTAGTGAGAAATAAAATTACTGTTAATCTTTGGATAAAAACCTTGATATGACTTGTTGCAAAAAATCTCACAAAGTAATAAATGATTCATCACACATTCCATTGGTAAATCAAATCTGAGAAGGAAACACTTCCATCGGTAAGAATGAAAATGTACCACCCTAGGTTCTAAGCCAAACCATAATTGACGAAATGAAATAAAAGAAAGGACTTCAATTAGAAATACAAGTCCAAAAATTGACATTGAAGTGAGTCACACTCCAAATATTACTTTAAAGATTGACATTGAAATACAAGCACTGGACAGCAGAAGGTAAAATTTGATGGTGAAGAAAAACTTTTGTACTTTAAAGATTGAATAAAAGTATATTGATTTCAATCAATTCGAATTTAGACCTTCAACCTTCCTATCTATTATTACCATACTCTACTATTTTCACTTTGTTAATTTTAGTACAAAAAAAAAATATGGTCAATAAAGGAAAAAAAGAATCAAACTAAACCACTAACTATGCCTTCTTTGCCCTCCCCTCCCACGTAATTCTTCTATAATTTCACTCCCTCACTCATCAACACTGCCTTTTCCACAGTTTTCTTTTTTTAGCTTAAAGAACAGAAAAATCAAATTCTTTAGGAAGAAGTAGTACTGGTATTGAAGTATTAAACCATTTAATTTTCTTTTTTTTTTTAGCCACATTCAATTCAAAGTTTACACATCCAACTTGCATATCTATTATTGCCAATTTTGACATCTGAGATTATATATTTAAGAATAATAAAATTGTTATACATTTTAGGGGAATAAAAGCCTAACCTCAACTTATTGGATGATGGACAGACGGACGGATTGGCTATGAAGCACTGTAAGTGAGGGATTTTGGAGAGGTGGAACGCAGCGGGCAGACGAACTTTGAAACGGCGGAAGTGAGGGATTCTAAGAGGTGGAACTCGATGGTACAGTCAAATGGATGGGCGTTGAAGGCAAACGAACAGGCGTTGAAGGCAAATAGACGTGCGTTTAATGCGAACAAAGGGTGGTTTTGCATTTAAACAACCAGAAAACACAATGTTTTCGAAGTTGAAGGATTTCAGCTGGAGAGGGAACTCACGTGTGTTTTCCAAAAGGGATTTAGGGGTTTCGAATAAATAATATTAAAATAATATATTTTTCTATATATATTTATTTAATTTTCTATATATATATTTAATAACATTTGACATTTTTTAAACGTACAAAAATGATCTTACTTGATGTTTAAAAAACATAAAAAAATTAGAAAGATGCCTTTGTATAAAAATTATTGACGTTTTAAAACGTTAAAAATTTAATAGATATTCCTTGACGTTTTAAAACATCAAGAATGTACAATTTATAAACATTCTTGACGTTTTAAAAATATCAAGAATTTAATAGACATTCATTGAAGTTATTAAAAACGTCAAGAAAAAATACATATTACTTGACATTTAATAAACGTCAAGAAATTTGAAATTAGTCTACCTCCGCCTTATCATAAAAATTCTTGACATTTTATCTTTGAAACCACCCATTTCTTGACTTTTTTTTTTATAAAAATTGTCAAGTAATAAAAACAAGAATGTCAAGAAAGGCCTTTTTTGCAGTAGTGTTAAGGACTTTATGATTGATATTCATGCGATGTTTATGATATTTATAATTTTCTACATGTACATGCTATGGACTGTGGTATCCTGTTAACTTTGGCCATTAGAGTTGTACCTACATGTACAGTGTCCCTCAAAATCAACACTTTTTCACAGATTTATGATTGTGTGTGTTTGATGAGACCATGGTCAGTCTGTTATGCCATGTTTATGAGTGATCCGATGGAATCACTTACAACCTTATAACATGTGTGTTCCTTCGGGTTCACCAACTAGTGAGAGGGTTTCCTCAGAATCACTAGATTATGTGTTCCATCGGACACACGATAGTTTTGGGTACCTCCTCACGAGATCCTAATGGCAAGTTAACATATACATAACAAGACTACTAGTAGGTTCCTTACTAAGTATAGATTTATACTCACTCTTTTCTATGTTTAACATTTCAGGCAAAAGTAGAGGTAGAGGTAGAAGAAAGTTGGCCAATGACAAGAAGGATCATATGGGAATTACATTTACTTTCGCCTTTCATAATTGGATGATTATGGTTCCTTTGAGTGTAGTATTTTATTGTTAATAAAATCTCCATATTTTAATTTTTATTTTGTCACATCTCACTCCAAAAGTCACTTTACGCGATCTAGTGAAGGATGGCGCCTAGATACTCAATGCATATCTCTCCACAAGATAGCATGGAGAATGCCTAGTAAGCATAATTAAATGTAACCAGAATTTTTTTAAACATAGAATGTGGACATGAATGAAATGAGATGTCTTCATTGATATCTCAAAATAATAGACTACATTCGTTACTTAATACAAAGTCTCTCTTGAGAGAACAATATACATTTCTTTAATAACATTCAGACTCTACTTGCCTAGCGTCTATATGTTATACGAGTAGATAGTTGGCTAGCTCTTATATGCTATGCGAGTTGATTAAATCAGATGATATAAATAATAAACAATACTATCAGTAAGATGTTGAGTATTAAGTCAAATCAATTTCAATAGGTTAAGTTGTTGATACTATCTCAAATCATTAATCATTTTCATAAATCATATGTAAAATTTATCTTTCAAATCATTCATCATAATTCATATCGCATTTTATGCATTTGGCCTATAATCATGATCATCTCGTAGAATCGTTTTGCATGTTTAATTACATCTTTGTCCTATTTTCTCAGCTTAAGCGTTTACCACTCACTTTTGTCAAATTGCACCTGTGCAGAGTAATCTCGATGAATTTAGCAAGTTTCATCAATTCCACTATGCATAATGTGTCTTCCAATGTAAGATCACACATCAAGTATGAGGCATCCTTCTTATGATCATACAGCATGAATAGGATATTCTATTCCAGAACACATAGTAAGAATAGAACATCTTATCCTATATGGGTTTTGTTTCATCTGAGCATCGTCGTTCACATGGGTTTTGCTTAGAATTCTTCATCTAGTTTTTTGGCTTTAAATAAAGGATTATTGTGATGTTTTGGCTTAAAAAATCCTTCCACATTTGTTCTTCATATTTTTCTTCATGCCCTAATCTCCAATTTCGATTTATTACATTAATCCCTTTCATGTTTTTGTTCTAAAAAAAATTATTGAGGTTTTATTTTCTTAATTGATTTCTTGTAGTTTTAATCCCTCACAGAAAAGGCTTCTCTTTCCATTGGCAAATTCTCGATTTGCTAGATGAAATTGAAATTAAAGATTTTCAACTAGAGGTAAATTTGCACAACCTTTCTCTGTCTTTCATTGCACATCTCTCTCCCACATCCTACAACCTTTTTCTGTTGTTTTCACTTTTGTATATTATTTTGGGGTGCTTTCTAATGCACATATAATGTAACTTTTGTAGTCATCGGTACATTGTACAGTACAAGACTGCCTATTATTCATTTTACCTTCCAGTGAGTAGCTTTTCCTTGCTCCACTTTAAGAAAGAAATGTGTGTGAAATGGTTGAAGAATTTGTAGCTTCTTGGTGGCTTTGCATTATCCATTTTTGTAAGACACAAAGTATGAAGTTTTATTCTTAAGATCATTTCTCTAATAAAATACTCACTATTGTTTGTGATAGATTTGATTGACACTGTGTTGTTTTTTGTCATGATTGCAGGTGGCTTGTGCAATGGTTATGGCAGGTGAAGATCTTGAGAAACATACCGCAGTTAAGGACATTATTGTTCAGGTTGATGATTATTTTCAAGTTCAAGTAAATGGTTGATTAATGATTCTGATTGTCTCTTCATTTCTTAGGGTTGATGCCACATTCACATTATTGGAACTACCCTTAGTTTTTTAAGAAGTGTTTGTTTAAGCCGATGTTTGGTTCAAAGACATGCTCTTAATCTTCTTTAACCACATCTTGAAACATAAATGCTTATCTGCTTTTAATCTGAGGATCTTAGCTTTTGTCTTCAAGAGGTGCCTAGAATAAACTTTTGCTCCATTTTCTCGAAGTTTTTTTTATTCTTTTCTCAAGTAGGAAAATTTTCTTTTTGTGTGCGTGTTTTTAGTCTCTTGTATTGTGGCTTTGTGATTATGTGAACAGGGTGGTTATCTAGATTGTTTTGGCAATTCTGAAACCATAGAAAAGGTGAGTCATGCCCTCTACATGTTAAACTTTTCACACCTTACACAGTTCTTGTGATAATCTGTGTAGAAATCCTTTTCCTTGCACAAAGCTGGCAAGATGTGAATTGATATGCAGAAAGGTAAAAGATTATGCAAGGTATATAGGTAAGGTCGTGTACATTAGAAAATTAAAATAGTTGTGAGGGGTAATTACCTAACCATCTTAACAAAAAGAATTTTTGTGTTTTATCCTCGATTTTACTGTAGCTAGGTGCAAGCGTGGGTGTCGAACCCAAGGGAGTGTAGGATGAATATTTGTTGATTACAATGCTTAGAAAAA
>JBBPDI010000002.1:12433115-12444960 GCA_037974545.1 Cucumis variabilis
ACGGGAGCTATGGCCTTGGCTACCAGTTGTTGAGGCGTCAAGTGAGTACCGTTGTCGGCTGAGTGAGAAAGAGGGTGCTCGGAGACCGCGGTGTCGTCGAGGAGGTCGGCCGTAACCGAGTCTTCTTCCATTGGTGAGGAGTGTGCTAGGGCGAATGAGGAGGAGTAACTGAAAGATATTGAAATTGGGAAAAGTGGGAAGTTACGTCAAAGGATTTTGAAGAAGTTGGACTTACCATGCTAATTGCTAGGGTTCAACTTCTCTTTCACTTCCATTTTAAATAAAATTTAATGTAAACACTTTTTTTTGAGGTTTTCTAAAAAATATGACGCCAAAAACCGCTTAATTAAGGAAAATGAAAAATATAAAAAAGAAAATGTCATAGTCAACACGTAATTAATTAAGTATACACACAAGTAATACTAGTGTAGTTCTTTTTAATGATAGGAAAAAAATGCTTCAAATCTAAACAATCGGGTTGACCACGCTAAACGATCGGGTTGACTATGGTATACGATTGTTTAAACTATATTCACACAATCGTGTAGTTTTTTTTAAACAATGGGAAAAGGGCTTTAGGGCTTCAAATCAAACAATCTTGTTAACTAGGTAAGCAACCGTTTAAATCACATTAAAGTAATATTTAAACGATCTAAATATTGTGGAAGAGGGGCTGGAAGAAAGAAAGAAAGAAAAAGAAGATGAAGAAAGAAAAGAAGTGACAAATTATGCAATATCAAAAAACAAATCTGAAATTTATGAAAATATTTTATCGGCTTCCTAGACTTTTTGATTTTGTTACACGGTCATATATATTTTGGTGTTTTGTTATATTTATAAAAATTAACATTTTTTTTTATAGAAATCAAATTATTGAGAAAAATATTTTTTTCCATCTATTTCAATGTATTACAATTTTATACCTAAGTTTTGAGTTGATTTCCATTTGGTCCTAAAGTTTCCTGAAATAATCGTGGGGATGACCCATTTTAAGAAACCCAAAATGGCAAATACAGATGTTTTTTAGAAAGAAAAAAAAAAAAGTGAAATGCACTTTGTCCATGTCATAATTGCGTGAACTTACGGTATTTTTTCCTCTTCTTTTCTCTCACACATGTTTCTTTCTTCTTTTTCCTCTTTATCATCCCTAGCACATCGAGTCAAATTCCATGCGAGCAACTTCAAAGAAGAGTGAGAGTGAGAGTGTGGGTGAGAGAGCGAGAATGTGTTAGTAGGAGAGTGAGAGAACTCGAGATAGTGAGAGTGACAGGGTGAGAATATAGGGAGCAATACCATGAGATGGTCGAGACCAATGAGACGATCGATATCGAGTATGGACAAGAGCAACACCATTTTTAACAAGAGCAACACCAATTTTGAGCAAGAGTGAGCGAGAGCTAGACTACTTTTTTGTGTGTACGCTAGTGTATTTTGGTAATTTTACTTGAGTTTGACATCAACAAAGATCCTTCAACATTGTTGAATTAATGATATAATTACTATTTATTTAAAATAAAATGAATTATAAAATTTAAATTAATAATAACAAATATTTTAAACTAATGGAGTTATTAGATGAAATTTAAAAATAAAAATAAACTAACACGACCTTAAATATAAGTAAAAAAGTAAATTATTTATATATAAATATAAATATAAACATATAGATATAGATATATAGATAAATAATTATTATTAAAAAAAAAAGTATTTAAGGCAAGGTTAGGGATGTCCTCAATTCGGGAACCCGATTGGTGTCCCCGACTTGACCTCATCCTCAGTCAAATTGGAGATTCCCTTGAAAGAGGCGGGTATCTCTGAGTTTTTTGTCATCCCTAAGAAGATCTTATGTTCAATTCCTTAAGTTATTGTATTCTCCCCACTTAATATTGATTTTTCCTTGTTGGGCATTTTTCATATTTCTATCCCACAAGTGAAAAGATATTGAGTGAAATAATAAAATTTACCTTCATCCATTAGTTTTTAGCTTTTGGATTGAATCAGTGATTTAAGAATTTATACTTTTTTCAAAAACCAAGTCCTTTGACATTTTTTTTCTCTCAATTCTTTAGCCATTCATTTGACATACTCAAGTTTCAAATTGTTATAGTTTACTCTGTTTCATATTTGGTCTTTAAATTTTAATATTTTACTCTTTAAATGTTTCCTATATTTGAAACTTCAATAATAAAAAAAAAAAAAAATCAGTAGAGGCTAATTTAGTTACATGTTTGTTTTCAAATACCATAAAATGAATCAAATATCCATACAAATAGAAAAATATCATTGTGATAGACTATGATATTTTGCTATTTTTATAAATATTTTCAAAGATTTAAAATTAGTTAATGAATTGATACCAAAATTGAGAAGTGAGTATTTAATGTAAAATCAATATGAAAATTGTAAATATTTAAATCCTTAACAACCAAATTGAAACAAAATAAAACATTTCGAAACCATATAAAAATTAAACTCAAAACTAATAGCTATAAAAGTATAACATTATGCATAAATGCAACATTTTCAATAGGAATGGTGCAGTATTTAAATTAACTCAATTAAACTAAGACTAAGGTTTAGTTCTTAAATTTTTAAAACTATATCTATTTGATCTTTGAACTTAAAAATATGTTTGTTGAATAAGAAATTTTGGCCAATTAAATCGTGTCACGTTATCATAGCAAAATGGTGATATTCATAATTTAATTGGGTTTGGGTAGTCAAGTTTTCTCATATCCAATCAATTCAAGCCTCCGATGTAAAAACTCGACCAAAAAATAATGAGCCCAAGTCCAAGCTTGAATCCAAACAGGCAAATGGGCCCAAGCCCAACAGGCAAATAGACTCAAGTCCAAACCCATCAAGCAAAATGGGCCCAAGTCCAAGGACCAACAAGAAAATGAGCCCAAGTTCACCTAAAGCCCATGAAAATTATCTATAAATAGAGACATTCTCGGAGATCTTGGGTTGAAGGAAGAATTGAAGCTCTGAAGTACTGAAGCTCCGAAGAATTTAAGATTTAAGCTTCTACAAGCTCTCAAGACATACAAGTTCGTATCAACCTCGAGATCAACATCTTCTACAAGCTCTCAAGACATGCAAGTTCGTATCAACCTTGAGATCAACATCTTCTGAAAGATTGAAGACTTGAAAGATTAACTTGTAACTACAATGTCGTAAAGACCTAAGACCAAGAAGTTCTAAGTTTTTAACTTGTATTTGAGAGAAAGCATAAAAGGAGTAAATTCTAGAGACTGTATTCACCATATTCATCAATATACAAAGTTCAATTCCACCACATACATTCTTCAAAATCTCGTGTGAACAGTTTGGCAGGCCTAGTGAGACCATCTCTACCTTTCATCTTTTTCTCTTTTGAAGAACACCTAAAGAAATCATGACAGCTCAAGGCAACACTTCCAAAACTCTAAGCAACATCAACAAGCAGCCAAATACTCGTAGTCGCTTAAGGAAAACTCAATCATATGAGAAAATGTCATCCTTTGAGGTGGCAAAGAACATTTGGGAACAACTGTCCAAGCCACCAAAAGGTAGAATTATAATCAAAGAAAATCATGTGATTGACAAATAAATTTCCTCCTTTGAACGCTCAAATAAGAAGATGCCTCATCCAAATATAATGTCGGTCATGGTGACTGACGTGGATACAAGGGAAAACACAATGGCTAAACTTGAAAAGAAGATCAACATGCTCATGAAGGCCGTTGAAGAAAGAAATAATGATATTGCATATCTCAAGAATCACATCAAGCGTCGTGATGTTGTTGAATCAAGTCATACACATACTATCAAGAATACTAACAAAGGGAAGATAGTTATGAAAGAAAGTCAACCACAAAATTCGACCTCAATTGTATCGTTGTCTACTCAGCAGTTGCAGGAGATGATTGCAAACTCCATCAAAACTCAATATGGTGGACTTGCTCAAACTTTCTCTTTGTATTCCAAGCCATATACAAAGAGGATCGACAATCTCAAATCGTCGAATGGATACCAACCACCCAAGTTTCAACAGTTTGATGGAAAGGTCAACCCAAAACAATATGTTGCTCATTTCATTGAAACATGTGAAACTGCTGGTACGCGAGGAGTTTTGTTGGTAAAATAGTTCGTTCAAACTCTCCAAGGAAATGCCTTCGACTAGTACATCGACATGGAGTCTGAATTCATTAATAGTTAGGAGCAACTTGAGAGGGACTTTTCCAATCGCTTCTAGCACCACCCGACGTATCGTAAGCATGATAGAGTTGACAAACACCTAACAGCAGAAGAGGGAGTCAGTCATCGACTACATAAACCGATGAAGAGCTATAAGCTTGGATTGTAAAGACAAGCTCACAGAACTGTCTGCACTGGAGATGTGTACCTAAGGCATGCATTGGAAACTCTTCTATATCTTGTAGAAAATAAAATCTCACACGTTTGAAGATTTGATAACCCGTGCCCATGATATGGAGCTGAGTATCATCAATAGAGGAGAAAAAGATTTTGTAGTTCAAAAAATGAGGAATGACAAGAATGAAATTGATGACACTAAACATATTGCAGATAGTGTCATAAATGAGTCTATGGTTGTTCATGCAACTTCTTTAAAATCTTTCTCTAAAAGAAAAGAAACAAAAATTGAAAGAAAACATGACAACGACAAAAAGCGACACCCAACTCTCAGAGAAGGACAGGAAAAAGTTTATCCATTTTCTGACTCTGATGTTGTAGACATGTTACAACAACTGCTAGAGAATCAATTTATTCAACGTCCAAAATGCAAACGGTCGGAACAAGTAAAACAAGTAGATGATCCTAAATATTGTAAGTATCATCGGATCATTAGTCACCTTGTTAAAAAATATTTCGTGTTGAAAGAGTTAACTCTAAAGTTGGCTCGTGAAAAGAAGATCGAGCTGGATATTGATGAAGTAGCTCAAACGAATCATGTTACGATCGAGATGACTTCAAGTGTTCCACCATTAACATAGTTTTATGATCAAAGAAAAAACTTAATTCAGTTTGGGACTTTCGAACCTATAGTTGTCCAATTCCAACAAAGGATCAAGAAGATAGACTTCTAAAACAAATAAGAGCATGCTAAGGATGATGGCGAAGAATGGGATAGTCGGAACTTGTTGAAAACAGAGACAACCAAATTCCATTAGAAAAGGGTTGCCATTCCATTAAAAGCAAACAGATGAAGATGAAGATAATGATCCTTTCGGTCGTGGCACAAGGGAGAAGATGAAGATGATGATCCTCTTGGCTGCCATAGAGAAGATGAAGATCATGATTCTCTTGACTGCAATGGAGAAGATGAATATGGTGATCCTCTCGACTTCGACGGAGAAGATAAAGATGCAGATGATGATCCTCTCGGCTGCAACACATGAGAGAAGATGAAGATGATGATCTACTTGGTTGTAATATATGGGAGAAGATGAAGATGATGATCCACTTGGCTGCAACACCTGAGAGAAGATAAAGATGATGATCTACTCGGCTGCAACACATAAGAGAAGATGCAGATGCAGATGATGTTTCTCTTGGTTACAACACATAAGAGAAGATGATGATCCTCTAACACATGGAAGAAAATGAAGATAATGATCCTTTTGGATGCAACACGGAGAGAAGATGAAGATGATAATCCTCTTGGCTGCAACACAGGGCAAAAGATGAAGATGATGATCCTCTCGACTGTAACACATTGAAGATGATGATTCTCTTGGCTGCAACACATGACTGAAGATGAAGATCATCTCGACAGCACCACATTGAAGAGGAGGCAGAGCTCGCTACTTTGACTTTGCCTCTTTCTTTTATTTTTCTTTCATTACAATTCTTGTAAATGCTAGATTTTTGTTGAATGATAATGAAAATTTTCTTATTCTAGTGTGACTGCTCCTGAATTTCATTCTATGATCACAATGAAGCATAATTTTTTTTTGTGCAACTGAACATAAAGTAAAGTAAACTTCAATTAAGTTGTATATGTATCATTTTTATAACATAGAGATCAAGTCATAACGTAGTTCAACTAAGTTTTTTTTTTATTGTTGTTGTCATTCACCTTTTAAGCTCTTGTGGACTTACATCATGCAATTTAGGCTCGTGCAATAAGGAGTATCGTATATTTAGCAGCTCATATTCCCATCAAGAATTTGTTCACCTTTTTTATATGTAGAATTGGTGAATATAATAACCTTTGGCTTCACTGTCAAGGAACCTTTTGTGTTTATGTCAACAAACAACTTTCTCTTCATGCGTGATGGGACACTACTATGAATCTTCTCATCATTTTTTTCTTCATGAAGTGATTTTACCTTCAAATTTTTCATCTCTTTTTCATGTTGATTGCTTGTCATCTTTAGTCGATCAAAAACAGATGTTGAAGGTTGATCTTTCTTCAATGTGAAGATACGTTTCCTTTTGAAAGCTGAAGTTCGAGTGGAAGTAGATGTTGGACATTGGTTTTCTTCTTCTTTTGTGGCCATACTCAATCTTTAAAAGACTGAAGATCGAATAGTTGAAGGCTTGATACGATTAAAGATAGAAATCATTTGCTTAATTTTATTTGAATTGTTGACTTCTTCAGAATTGTTGTTGACTTCTGCTATACTGACAACATGACATGCAGTGACTTCTAATACTTCCTTGGGATGATCATCAATGAAGCATTTTGAAAGAAGTCTGTTAAAGTTATCAACCGTCAAGGTCAGAGAAAGTCATCATCCTTTCCTTTGATAGACTTGGGCTTCCACATTTTTTTGTTTCTTTTTCCCTTCTTTTTATGAGAGATGCTTCATTTTGCATGCTTTTGATGAAATGATGATCCATTTAGTTGTCTCTGTTTTTGACGAGTCACAACTATTCATCCTTCGCCATCATCCATAACATGCTTTTCTTTGTTTTAGGAATCTATTGTCACGATTCTTTATTGGAATTGGACAACTATAGGTTCGAAAGTTCCAAACTGAATTAAGTCCTTCCTTTAATTATAAAACTGTGTTGATGATGGAACACTTGAAGTCATTTCGACCGTAACATGATTCGATTTAGCTACTTCATCAATATCTAGGTCGATCTTCTTTTCACGAGCCAACTTTAGAATTAACTCCTTCAACACGAAACATTTTTCAACAAGGTGACTAATGACTTGATGGAACTTACAGTATTTAGGATCATCTACTTTTTCTATTTGTTCTAGCCGTTTGCATTCTAGATGTTGAATAAGTTGCTCCTGCTTTATGTTTGGAAATGCTTATTGATCAAACTTCTTATCTTCTACAACCTTAGGAGACAAACACAGAGTCGATCGTGGATCTTATTCGCACACCATCAACCACCAACCCATGGCTGCTCCCGAAGCTTCTGTCTGTTCAGAGTCACTAGACAATTTGTAGCTTTTTGCCTCATGAAGCAGATGGGATGGGAAGAAAGAGAAAGACTTGGGAAGGAAAAACAAAAGGTCAAAGATCACATAAGAGTCAAGAATAAACAAGATACTGCCGCAATCGGCACTAAGAAGCAGAGCAATTGGTCTTTTGATACCACACAATTTGACGACATCTTGAAGAGACTAAAAGTGCAAGCAGTAAAAAAACAATGAAGAAGCTGCAGAGAAAGATGACACTTCGATGAAATTTGTGGATGATCTAACTGATAATCAAGATCTGGTTACTAAGGCAACACGACCTCAAAGAAGATATAAGAGAAGAGAGAGAGGAAAACTTGTTAATACATACTCTTCTAAGGATCTTAAAGGGATTCTAGTAAAAAAGGTGGAGGAACTACCACAAACATGTTCTAACGCAAAAACAGAACTAAATTCGTCAGAGGAATCTGAAATTGACTTTTTCACTGAAGAAAACAAAGCTAGTGTTTCTTCTTATTGGAGGGGCTACAAGTATGGATTTATTTTTGGAGGATAATTGGGTCCTGAATCCAAATGAAAAAAAGGCCTTCAAACCAAAAGCAAAGAGAATGTGCATGAGAGAATTGTCTTTCACGAATATGATCAAGAGAATCTATACAAGCTTGTCCAAGATAAATCTACAACATGAAAGACAAGACTGGGTAATATGTGTAGAACGAAGAAAATAGCGGACTACTACTTTGAAGGGAAAAAGACTTCTTTTGATGACAATGACAATGAATACTCCGGTGATGTTGCACCTCCGTTGAAAAGAACATGTTCTAACGTAGAAACGAAACCAGAGTCGTTAGTGGAATCTTAAATTGACCTTCTCATTGAAGAAAACAAAGCTAATGTTTCTTCTGATTGGTAGAGCTACAAGTATGGATTTATTTCTAGAGGATATTTGGGCGTTGAATCCAAACAAAGAAAAGGCTTTCAGACCAGAAGCAAGGAGAACGTGCATGAGAGAATTGCCTTTCACGAAGATGGTCAAGAGAATCTATACAAGATTGTTCAAGATAAATCTACAACTGGAAAGCAAGGACTGAGTATTAAGAGTAGATCGAAGAAAATAACAAACTACTATTTTGAAGGGAAAAAGACTTTCTTTGATGACAGTGACGATGAAGAATCAGGTGATGTTGCACCTCCCTTGAAATGAACATGTTCTAAAGTAGAAACGGAACCAGAGTTGTCAAAGGAATCTAAAATTGACCTTCTCACTTAAGAAAATATAGCTGGTGTTTCTTCTGATTGGTAGGGATACAAGTATGGATTTATTTTCAGAGGATATTTGGGCACTAAATCCAAACAAAGAAAAGGCCTTCAAACCAAAAGCAAGAAGAACGTGCATGAGAGAATTGCCTTTCACGAAGATGATCAAAAGAATCTATACAAGCTTGTCCAAGATAAATCTACACTTGGAAAGCAAGGACTAGGTAGAGTAGACCGAAGAAAATAGCAAGCTACTACTTTGAAGGTTAAAAGACTTCCTCCAATGACAGTGATGATGAAGACTCCAGTGATGTTGCACCTCTCTTGAAATGATCACGTTCTAAAGTAGAAATGGAACCAAAGTCGTCAGAGGAATATGAAATTGACCTTCTCACTAAAGAAAACAAAGTTGATGTTTCTTCTGATTGGTGGGGATACAAGTATGCATTTATTTTTTAAGAATATTTGGGCGCTGAATCCAAACAAAGAAAAGGCCTTCAAACCAAAAGCAAGGAAAATATGCATGAGAGAATTGTCTTTCACGAAGATTATCAAGAGAATCTATACAAGCTTGTCCAAGATAAATCTACAAGTGGAAAGCAAGAACTGGGTATTAAGAGTAGACCAAAGAAAATAACGGACAACTACTTTGAAGGAAAAAAGACTTCCTTTGATGTTAGTGACGATGAAGACTCCAGTGATGCTGCACGTCCCTTGAAACGAACATGTTCTAACGTAGAGACAAAATTAGAGTCGTCAGAGGAATTTGAAATTGACCTTCTCACTTAAGAAAACAAAGCTAGTGTTTCTTCTTATTGGTAGGGCTACAAGTATGGATTTATTTCCGGAGGATATTTGGACGTTGAATCCAAACGAAGAAAAGGCATTCAAACCAAAAGCAAGGAGAATGTGCATGAGAGAATTTCCTTTCAGGAAGATGATAAAGAGAATTTATACAAGTTTGTCCAAGATAAATCTTCAACATGAAAGCAAAGACTCAGTATTATGAGTAGACTGAAGAAAATAACGGAATGCTACTTTGAAGGGAAAAAGACTTCCTTTGATGAAAATGACGATGAAGACTGCAGTGATGCTACACCTACCTTGAAACGAACATGTTCTAACGTAGAAACGAAACCAGAGTCATCAGTGGAATCTTAAATTGACCTTTTCATTGAAGAAAACAAAGCTAATGTTTCTTCTAATTGGTGGGGCTAGAAGTATGGATTTATTTCCAGAGGATATTTGGGCGTTGAATCGAAATGAAGAAAAGACTTTCAAACCAAAAGTAAGGAGAACGTGCATGAGAGAATTGTCTTTCACGAAGATGATCAAGAGAATCTATACAAGCTTGTCCAAGATAAATCTACAACTGGAAAGCAAAGACTGGGTATTAAGAGTAGATCGAAGAAAATAGCAAGCTGCTACTTTGAAGGGAAAAAGACTTTCTTTGATGACAATGACGTTGAAAATTTTGGTGATGCTACACCTCCCTTGAAACGAAAATATGACGACTCCTTCAGCCTAGGAACAGTAAAATCCAATGGCTAGCAGAATCTGAAGTTGAGAAAATTATGTAAAACAATTCTTGGTCAAATAACTAGGGAATCTTTAAAGCTGAAGCATCTGAAAGCTTTGATTGATGAATGCACCACTTCAGTTTTTGCCAACTATTCTTCTAAGAAAGATGCACTTACTTATTTGAAACAGAAGCTTGGGAGTAGTGGAAAGTTTTTGGTAGAGGGTAAAAGAGTGAGTCTACGGTCAAAGAGTTGTTGATAATTTTGTAGTGTAGTATGAAATACCTCTGGCGATCTGTATATTGCAAAGAGATTAGAGGACAAACATATATATGAAGCTCTCTTGTGGTATTTTCTTTAAACTGAATGTTGTCCCATCAATAACTATTCATTTCTTCTACCTCATCTTACGTCTGATTATGAAGGAAGCAGAGGCTATGTTAGAAAGAGCCTTGATTATTTGTATTGGTAATGTTCTTTGAACTATGGTTTTGGATTCTCATTCATACGTAAAAAAAAAAAAAATTGCTAAAAAAAAATAAATTCATATTTTGATGAGTTGACAATATTCCAATTTTAAGTCTCAATTCTCCCATTAAATTCATGGATAAAAACATCAATTTCATTAAAAAAAAAAAGGTCATATTCCAAATGATTTTTTTATTAAAAGAAAAAAATTGTGAATTAAAATCAAAATTCACTACAAAATTGACATTGAGTTGTATTCCAACCTTCATTTTAACCAAACTTATGTCCCAATATATGGTGTGATTAATTTGACATATTAACGGGAGCCACAGTCAAGAACAAATCACTTGTATTTTTTGTTTCAGTTTATCGTTTTCGAGATTCATCCATCCATACATGTGCACGCATCGAAAAAGGGACATTTGTTGAACAAAAAAATTTGGCAAATAAAATCGTGCCACGTCATTACAACAAAATGGTGATATTCATAATTTAATTAAGTTTGGGTAGTCAAATTTTCTCATATCCAACTAATTTAAGCCCCCGATGTAAAAATTAGGCCAAAGAAATAATGGGCCAAACCCAAAGCCCGAATCCAATAGGTAAATGGGCCCAACCCAAGCTCAACATGAAAATGGGTCTAAGCTCACCTAAAGCCCATGGAAATTCTCTATAAATAGATATATTATCGAAGATCTTGGGTCGAAGGAAGAATTGAAGCTGAAGTATTGAAGCTCTGAAGAATTGAAGATTTAAACTTCTACAAGCTCTCAAGACGTGCAAGTTCGAATCAACATCTTCTAAAAGATTGAAGACTTGAAAGATTATATTTTCCTTGGATTCCAGAGGAACGAAGTTCAAATCAACTTGTAACTACAACGTCCTCAAGATCGAAGATCAAGAAGTTCTAAGTTTTTAACTTGTATTCGAGAGAAAGCATCAAATGAGTAAATACTAGAAATTGTATTCACAATATTTATCAATATACAAAGTTCAATTTCACAAAATACATTTCTTCGAAATCTTGTTTGAACAATGTTAAGCAAAATCAAATATTCAAACACCATGACTTATTTCCCACTCACATAAGTCGTGAACTACATACATACATATAAACAAATATACATATAAATATATATATATATATATATATATATATATATATATATATATATTTATATGTATGTATATTTAGATGACAATTAGTGTC
>JBBPDI010000002.1:12445060-12461560 GCA_037974545.1 Cucumis variabilis
TAGATTTGATAAAAAGAATCTCGTAATTCTCTCCTACTCCTTTTCCTATTCCAAGAAGGAAAAAGAGTTATAAATATCTGAAAGAAAACAATTTTCTTTAACGAATTTAATTAAGAAAAAAGTCAAGGCTTTTTTTTCTCTCTGCAAAAATAGTTTCTCCAAAAATCTCTATTCCTTTTACCATCCCAATTGGTTCCCACAAACCAATCTCATCCCATAGGATAGGAAGGTCTCCGACGGGTGGTGTCCTAATTTGGAGATTAATTTGTAGATTCATAGACGTCATCGAAAGTAAGTTTTCTAGATCTTTAAAAGAATGCTTAGAACTTATTTAGAATTTTGATTCTATTTTTGCCAATGTATTGGTATTTTAAATATTCCCAATTAAATTGAGTAATGATTCTTTAATTCTTCCGCTGCCATAGGGCTATTATCCCTTCATGAAGAAGCAGGTCAACACTAGTGGTGGCCCTAGTTTCGTGCTCATAAAGAGATTACGAGGATCGAAGAGCTTGGAAGGTACATATTCAATAAACCCTAATTTCGCATAATTATGAGAAATGATTCATGTTAATTTCTAAATAGTTTAGATGCAATATTAGGGTAAAATTGATATGTATTTTTGTTGCGCATGTCTACTTTTTTCCATTAGTATTTTTACTGAATTTTTTTGCTAGATACAAATCATATCCAATAAAAATACATTGGAATGGAATTAAGCATATACTTCGTTGTCTCCAAGAAACAATTCATATGAGATTATTTTATTCAAATAAATCAAAAATTTTGCAGATTCTGTATATTTAAGTGATCCACACAAAACTATATCTCAAACATGTTACATATTCACACGTGGAGGACCTGTTATGTCATGGCGATCAGTGAAACAAACAATAATAGCCACTTTCTCAAATCTTGCTGAAATTCTTGCAACGCACTAGGCAAGTAAAAAATATGTATGGCTAAGATCAATGACTCAACACATTCGTAGAACATGTGGCTCTTGTCTTCTAGTAAAAATCTTTCAATGATACTATATGAAGACAACACAACATATATATCCCAAATCAAAAGAGGTTATATTAAAGGTGATAAAACAAAGTACATTTCATCGAAACTTTTCTATACTTTTGATCTTGAAGAAAATGGTGACATCACAATATAACAAATTTGTTTAAAGGATAACCTATCAGGCTTATTTACAAAATCATTACCTACTTCAACTTTTGAAAAACTGATGCACAATATTAGAATATGAAAACTCAAAGATCTTCGATGTTTTTTTCATGAGAGAGAGTAATTGTACTTTTGTAAGTTTATGAATTATATGAAACATGTACTCTTTTTCTTTCTCTAGAATTTTTTTTACCATTGGATTTTTTCCTTGTAAGGTTTTAACGAAACATATTTTATATAAGTAATGGACATCTAAAGAGGAGTATTATAAACAATATGACATATGTGTTAAATAATAGATGTGCATCCTTAGTGTCTATTGTCAAGTGTCAAATTATAACTACCTCATTTATTGTCCATGTGTCTTAATATGACACACAATTATTGTCGATTAGATCTACCATCTGCTTGCCATTTTTCCTATAAGTGAAGATTTTTGTTGGATTTGTAAAGGGCACATATTGGTTGAATTTCAAAAAAAATTTGGAGATAGTAAAGTCATTGGAGAATTTTGGATAATCTTATTTGCCTAATTTCCTAATTTCTTAATTATATATTATATTTATTTATTTTAATATTATATTTTCTCGATATTTATATTTCGGTTGTGTCTCATTTTTAGAACAAAAAACTCAAATAATAGGCTATTTGTAAAAATGGTTGGAAAAACAATATTTGATTTGATTTCACATTTAACAAAAATGTGAGCAAAAAGATTCAATTTATTTGAAATTTTAAAACAAAATTAGAGAAATATTATATCAGATGACAACAGACAACTTGGGCGAAGGCGATAGACTCAAGCGGCTAGCGAATAGTCCCAAAGTAAAGCTCTGGTGCGATTTGAGGAGATCCAACATCAAAGCTCAAGTGGAGACACGTTCAATGGCGTTGGATCGAGGCAACACAGGACGGAGGCAGAAGATCGTCGGCACTAAGGTCTCAAACAGCAAGGGTTTCAACGTAAAGGAGAGGGAGAAATCACTTCGAGTCCCTTTATGTGTGTGTGTGTCTGTATGTATGTTTTTAGAGTAAATTAGAAAATTTTAAAATGTTCAAACCATATGAATCTATCATTTTGCTATAACTCAAAACTCCAATTGGTTTTGCTCAAATCCAAATGAAGTTGTATACCACAATTTTCCTAATTTTATGTTGTAAACATAAACAACATATAAATTCTTTTAAATTTCTATGCAAATTTATTTGAGATGGTATTTATCTAACTTTTAAACCATGTGAGATTTTAGATGTGGTATGGGTGATTTTTGTGTTAAAAGATATAATTGATTTGAGGCTATCTATTCCAGGAAATATCAAAATTCAAGCTAGAAAATCACATCCTATGGAGCCAATTAAGCATGAGTAAAAAGAAGTATGGGTCAAGGCTCAAATGCACTTGCTCAACCTCTACCTCGACTAAGGATGAGGTAAGACCAAACTCCTTGTTTGATGAATGGAGCATATGATGACCTATTGAGGTCTCAAGGAGATGATAGTTTAGGTCTAAAGTTTAAACCAACCTCCTCAACCTCAGCCTAAGTCAAGAATAATGTTGAGGTCAAGCCTTTGAATTTGATGTACAAGGCATGCACCCAATTGGCTTAAAAATTAACATAAGATTGATGACTAAAAAATATAGACAACTCATGTAAAAACTTCACTATAATTATATCATTGTGACTTCAGAGCCTAAAATAAAATCCATCCAAAATGCTAAAGCTCTCTACTTGCTACACAATCTAATACATTCTAACTTCAATATTGAAACCATTGTGACAAAAATTACACTTGAAGTATTGTCGACCTTTTGCAAGTCAACTTTCTTCTCTAAATTATAAATTTACCATTGTTATGTGAAGGTAAGATTTTTTTCCCTCCCAAAATCTAGGCTTCAATTTATGGTTAAATTTGAATTTGTAAAGTTTCATTACCTTTTAGTCTAAGCAACAAAATACAAATAATTTTTTATTTTAGATCAATTAACTAGCTAGTATGCATCTTATTTTTATTTGATTATAATTGTTGAATGATAAATTTGCAAATATAATAAATCATTGGATATAATATTATATATGTTAGGATGGTTTTATAAGATACTGAAGTTCCTAAGAAGAAAATTTAATGTTACGAAAAAACATATAACACCTCCAAGTCTGTTTTTTTCTTCTTTACAATATGATATTTGATCAAACAAAAAGATAGATATGATTCCTTTTTCACCATAAAGAAAACAAATGTTCAAGTTTTGTCAACATACATTATATAAATATGAAGAGATAGCATATAAGAAATTATATTAGGAAGGACACAATAATAAATAAAGGGTTCAATTAGTGTGAGGTCCTGATCAGGAGTAAGGGAGTTCCATTGAAAAAAAGTCTTCCTGGAAAGTTATTTTGGATAAGTGTAAGTATGGGGGATCCTGCAAGGAAGGATGCAAGGAAAGCGATGACAAGTGTTTGAGTATAAGTTCTATCGCGTTAAGGAAAGCGACGCGATAAGAATAATTGGCAAGAAAGAAGCATGTGTTGGATGCCAAGGGCTAGGCGTTTAACGTAGTAAGAGGAGAAGTACCTATGTCAAAGGGAGTGTGGCGAGGAAGTAGGTTTTCTATTAAAATGACTAAACAACCCTTTGATGGAAGTCATTGTCTGTTGCTTCATGAGAAGATAGAAAGAGCCAGACGATTAAAGAAATTAGCTTTCTAAGGAGATAATGTTGGTGTCTCAAGGAAACATTCAATCACCACCAACATTTAGCCTATCTCAAGTTTGGGTTGGTTGTACGACACAATGAATCGTTAAGGTGACACGTGTAAGGCATGGAAGTGACCCTTGGATGTGTAAGGCCACTATAAATAGGGTCAAAGGCCAAAGGTAAAAAGATGTCGGAGGTGTAAAATTTTTTGATAAAAATGACAAACGGAAGTTCTGAGTTCTGAACGGTCGATTGAGAGAACCACTAGACAAGAAGAGAAAACTGAAAGTAGAGAAGGAAGGAGTTAAGACTAAGTATTTTCGTGAGTGATCCTTATAAATGAATAAATGTTTGTGAATGATTCTTCATAAAATAAAGCGAGTATTTCTGTACGAATGAATGGTTGTATATAACGAAAATGTTTGTATTTATGATCTCCGTATTATAAAGAAATAATTTATAATATTGTGTTACAATTATTCTTCCGTAACCTTGTGCTTATGCCTATTACATGACTTTGTTCTTTTTGTGATAATCTGTGTTTGGAGTAAGTTGTGAGCTAATACTCCCTTGTTATTAATCATGTGGATTGTGCATTGTAGTGTGGTATGATCTATCACAAGACACAGATGGAAATCTCAAGTAACTCGCAAGATAGTGGTTGAATATGAATCTCAAGTCTAGGCGAGGGGAAGAATCCTAGATCGAGATGAGTTGTGATAAAATCTTGACACTGTATACTGGTGAATGTGAATCCAAGATTTAAACGATGAATAATGTATGAAATGATGGTTGGCTATGATTTCTAGGTCTTAGGAAAAGAGTGAATGTAGCGAGAACTAGTGGGATCCAAGTGACTCTGCCTAGTTAAGTGAGATACATCTAGAAGTGTTCACTTATAAATCTTATAGAGCTTTGCATTTAAGGACAACAACCTCTCGACGTCTAATGTCCACACTTTTTATCCTTTTGGAATACAAATGATGGAAGTTATCTCGCCAAGGTGGGATTTGTCTCTGAAGGGATAAAAGTCCTATGGCAGCGGAAGAGTAAAAGAATCATTACTCAATTTAGTACATTGGCAAAATTTAGAATCAAAATTCTTAAGCATGCTTTTAATTTAAAAGATACGAGAACTTACTTTCGATGACGTCTCTAAATCTACAAATCAATCTCCAAATTGGGACACCACCCGTCAAAGACTTTCCTATCCTCTGGGATGAGATTTGGTTTGTGGGAACCAATTGGGATGACAAAAAGTTTAAAGGTAGTTGAGAGAAATTCTTTTCTTTTTGTAGAGTAAAAACCTTGGCTTTTTTTTTTATGAATTCGTTAAAGAAAACTGTTTTCTTCTAGATATTTATAACTACATTTCCTTCTTGGAATAGGAAAAGGAGTAGAATAGAATCATAGAATTCTATTATCAAATCTACTGATTAATTAACAATTAATCAATTAGTTAATAATTAATTAAATCATATTCAATTAATTGTTCATTCAAATCTTATTTGAATGAATATCTCTCCAATATCTTATAGATTTATATCAATATAATTAATTAAATCATATTTAATTAATATTTTAATATAATTAATTAAATCATATTTAATTAATATTTCATTCAAATTTTATTGAATGAATATCTTTGCAATATCATATAGATTTAATTAAATAAAATTAAATTATTAATTAATTCTCTAACTAATTAATAGCTAAGTTAATATTTAAATTAAATTAAATTTGAATCATATTCAAATATAAGTTTCTCTTATAACCAATAATTTTAATATGAATCCAATTGGTTAAACTCATTAACCACATTAATCAATATTCGTGTACACTCCACTAAGGACTCACAACTGAACTCTTCTCACTATAGATATATTTGTGTGTCCATGGATATAGACAAATAACAGTAAGTTAGTCTTTCACGAGTGTTCGTAACACCAGCTAGGTCAATTTATCGTTTTACCCCTAGGTTACCTCTAATCCTTAAGTACCAGTGCTCCTCTAATGAACAACCTCTTTATGGTCCTACCAATAAACAAAAATCCCTCTCATGCCATAGAGAGTTTAGGGCCCTTTGTTCAAGACCTGGAAACACCATTTAAGGGAATACTCATCTACTTATCCTAAAGTAGAGAAGGAGTAAATTTCATCTTGTGTAATTATATTTTCAGCTTTCCACTCGATCTTGTCCCCAAAATGATAAGCTTATTGAGTCGGTGATCTGGTCACTTTCACCCGTACAAATCAAAGGACAATCTCTCGTACGCAGGAGTTCATAATACACTCAGGGTTAAGACTAAGTTACCTAGGTTATCCGAGTGAAATAGAAACCTAACTAGTTAACGGAGTTATATCTAGTGGTTACTATTTTACAGTCCGAACATTGATCCTTGTATGTCTCTACATCCTGTTGAAGATTCATTAAACAACTTAGGATGTTAGTTTATTGGATTTGGGTTATTAAGACAAAACTAATATCAATAACAATTATTACAATAATAATACTTTATTAATAACGAGCAATGAATTATATTTACAATCTACAAATTTTAGGACATAAATCCCGATAGTCTCAAACTCTTCCTTGCGCGTGTTACCTTGTCCTTGTTACTTGCCTTCTAAGGTAGTTAGCGATATGTATTGACAAAGTGTTAAATATAGCACAGCTAACGCGATAAGAGTTATAAGTTAAACTCCTTATCAATAACTCATCACAGACCTAAACTATGAATAACACATTGACAAATGAAAAGTAAAGATGTGATGGATTGAAAATGTATAAACATATAATATATATTCAAGAATGTAGGCTATCGGTCATTGTACAATATGAACAACATATATTATAAATATATACAAAAGTGGAAAGGAAAGAGAATGAAAAAAGAATACTAGTTAGGGAAAAGTGGAGGATGGATTCTTCTCCACCTAGACTACAAGCTTTCACTTTATAATCTGACCGGAGACAACTTTTTATAGACAACTTTTGGGCAGGAAACTATTTTTTTATGTGTCCACGTCGAAAGCAGCCTCTGCAAACAGGTCACATCACTTCAACTATCATTTTTGTCTTATAGCGAATCTCTTCTCGCATGATCATTTGATCTTTTCGCCTAGTATTCTCGCAAGTTTTTCTTGCGATTCGTCAATTTATTCTTTTTGTTGTTTAGCTTGCTTTAAGACACTAAAAACAAGTTAAAACAGACATGGAGGCTTATGTAAAGTGAATTTCTGAATATTTATAGATTTTCATCATATTATACGCATTTTGACACTTTTGCTATGCGTTTTGGTTGCATTTTTCTACCTAAAAGGCATAATAACTTGTATTTCTACAAGTTATCAGATCGCTCATTGACGTTGATGGCTCAATTTAGAAGGAAGACGAGTGTAACACCTAGGTTGGAAAGGCCAAGCCCGAGAAGCAAGAGAGCCAAAGAACTGAGTTAGGGAAAGGAAGCCCTAAACATTGTCCTCAAGTTGAGTAGTTGGGCGATCAAGGTGAAGGAAGAAATTAGGTCTTTACACATCTAGGTATCCCATCTTAAGAAGGAGCATTTAGCGGTAAAGAAAGAAAAAGAGTCTTATACTCCAGAAAACCTTAGTGTGAAGAGTAACACCTTGGTGGAAGAAGAAAGGCATACATGTAGATCAAACTTTGTAAGAAATGGGTTGTATTTTGTAATTTGAGAACCTTGTGTAAGGTGTTCAGTTAATAAAGAGAAGTTTATTATTCTGTTGTATTTTTCTTTTCTGCTTATCGTCTAAAAGCTAATGTTGCTTAAGACTAAGTGTTAAGTATCAAGGTCTCCAAAGTTCAAGTAAAGAACTTTGCAAAGAGAAAAGTGAATTGAGTTGTTTCGCTTACTGGGCGTTCGTACGTCATCTCGTGGAGAGATACGCGATGGATGTCTAAGCAGAATGCCCCCATCTCGTCTACATGGAGTGACATTTGGGGTGAGACGTGACAATTAGAGTTAGTTGTGTAGACACTCCAAGAAAAAGGGCATACTATGATACCTCAGCACCAAAATTAAAAGGAGAGTAGAAAAAAGTCATAAATTTCAAATTTCAAATTTTTTATGGAAAAAAACACTATTTTTGGATTCCACTTTTCTGTGACAGTTATTTGTTGTCATAAAAGGTAAAAATAGTAAATAAATTATTAAAATAAAATTTAATAAATGATATTTCAATTTCCTCCCAAATTGGACAAACTTACTCAAACTCTTCACGATTCCAATCGTCGTCGACCACTCTTCATTCAAACCCTTCACGATTCCAAACGTTACTAACCATCGTCAAATGTCGTCTGTCACCGCCAATCCTCATCGGTCGTCTATCACCGACACTCCTCACCTATCGTTGGCCATTCCTTATATTAGGTTTTATTTTCGTCCGTCACTCACTGGCATCTTTTCCTCAAGATATAGTTTTTTTTTTTTTTTGCCATCTGTCTGCTCCTTCTTTTAGTTTTGAATGGGATCCATTAGAGGGTTCAAGAGGAAGAAGAATTATAAACTTGGTCTTTATGCCTATATTCTATTCTCCATACTTAGATAGAGCTTGTTGATAGCTGCACCAAACTCAATTTAATTGGGAACTTAAAAATATCGTACATTGACAAAAGACAAAAACAAATTTCCTATAAGGCTAAGCATGCTATCAATTAAAATAAAAAAATTGCAGAGATCCAGAGAAGAACTTATGATGTTGATGACTCTGAATCTGCTAAACACCAAAATGGGGACACCACCAATCAGAGACCTTCCTATTCTCTAGGATGGAGATTCGTTAATAGGAACAAAAATTAGGAAGGGAAATTTTTTTAGAGAATACGACCGAAAGAATACGCAGCACAAAAAAAATACCAGTACTATTCTTAATTTTTTTGTCGTGCATTTCACTCCCTCTTCTTCAGAGGAAGTTGAAAGAATGATGGAACGTGGGAAAACCACCCACATCTCTTATTATCTTAATAAATTAATCTTAAACTTAAAATAATTAATTAATTAATTAGATTAAATTAAATAAGTAATTAAATTATATTTAATTAATATATCATTTAAATCATATTTAAATGAATATCTCTCACATAATCTATAGTTTTAATTTAATTAAATCAAATTAAACTAAACTATTAATTAATTCTCCAATTAATTAATTTCTAAATTAAAAATCGTATATTTAATTTAATCCAAATTTGTGTCATATACGAATTAAATTTTAACCTATGGTTTAAATATGAATCTAATTTACATTAAATTAATATTTAAACTCATTCAAATATTTTCTCTCATAAATTAATTTTGAATCATATCCAAAATTCAATTTATATAATAAAGTTTACTTTATATTATAATGTATGGTGTGTATCATCATATATTATATTAATTCCCAAAATAAATTTGAACATTTCAAATTACAACCAATATAAATAAATTTCATTACTCTTTACGAGCTAGGAAGAGGACCTAATGGACCTACAAATCAAAAGCTACAACTATATGAGATTAATTGATTAAACTCATTACCACATTAATCAATCTTCGTTAATTGTGTGTAAACTCCACTAAATATTCACATCTGATCTCTTCTCATTGTAGATATATTTCTGTGTCCACAAGTATAGACCAATAACAGTAAGTTAGTCCTTCACAAGTATTCGTAAATCAGTTGGGTCAAATTATCGTTTTACCTCTAGGTTACTTTTAGTCCTTAAATACTAGTGCTCCTCTAATGAACAACCTGTTTATGGTCAAACAACTAAACAGAAACCCCTCTCATTCTATAGAGAGGGTAGAACCATTTGTTCACATTCCAGAACACCATTTAAGAGAACACTAATCTACTTACCCTAAAGTTGAAAATGAGTGAATTTCATCTTGTATAATGATGTTCCCAGTTCCCCATTCGGTCTTGTCCCCAAAATGATGAGCATATTGAGTCGAAAATCTGGTCACTCTCACCTGTAAAAATCAAAGGACAATCCTTCGCGAACAAGAGTTCATAATACATTCGAGATTAAGACTAAGTTACCTAAGTTTTCATAATGAAATAGAAATCCAACAAGTTAACGAAGTTACATCTAGTGGTTACTATTTTATGGTCCAGTCATATGCAAACTCATTGCGTTGGATACCCTCACTTGCATGTCACCTATACAAACGCGTTAGATCATTGTGTTTGTATTAAATACTCAAGAAACCTATTGTTTCGCTTACACTCAAGCAAGTAAAATGATAACTTGTACTTAACAAGGACTTAGTAATTACGTGAGGACTAAGAGGCATAGAGAGCATCTCGCATGCAATGACCATGCCTCACTGCATAGAATTAGATATTAAAATACACAAAACTGCACACTGAGTCTGAATCACTCCAGTTGCATATGATTCCTTTTTAGTTGAAATATTGTTATGTTCCTTTTGGTTGTTCATCATTGCAGTAAGGTAGTAAGGTTGTTTATCGCTTAACTGTTGACAATGATTTCTCATAAGCAGAAGGAAGCTTTTAAGGAAGCTTACAAGAAGAAGAAGCTTTTGCTTCTTGATTTGGGCCACAAGAAGACCAAGGCCATTCGTAGAAGGCTCACCAAACACCAAGTAAGACCTTTCTTCATCTGAAATTACATATGTGTATATAATCCTTCCCAAGCGGTTGTATTTGTATCTCTATGCTTAAATTTCTACTAAATATATTATTCCTTGCCAATGTCTTGTTTCCTAATGCTGGATAATCCATGTTGAATGGATATGGATTTTGTTGTGTGCTATAAATATATTTTTAACATTGAAGCTTTGAATGTCTAATGTGTACAATTTTAAAACTTTCACCAATTATTTGACTCTTATTTTCCTAAGATTTTTTAGCCAACGGATTTTAGAAATTAAAATATACTTCTTTTTATTAAAGAATGATGTTACTAGAATTGGAAGCTTTGTACATAGTTTTCATGTCTTAGTACTATTGACAAGACTCAGTTTCATGCCTTATTTAGAATGTGTATATTTGAGGTAATTTCTCAGTTCTTTATGGTAATGAATATTAGGTACTCATAGTTTTTTGTGTGCATTATGACATTGATTTTTTAAAAAAAAGATCGATGACTGTGACAACTAATTGAAAGTTAAGCACACATATACTATCTCTATTATTGACAATGTTTATTTGTAGTGTAAACTGTATGGTAACCCTTTGTTTTTCTATTAGGTTTTGCAAGAATCTATTGGAGTAACGAAGTCATGATAGCACTCTCATTATGTTCAAATATTATAAAGTGTATGATAATGTATACATATTAAAGTGTTGGTTGTTTGTTTTCATATGGGTAAGTAATTAGAAATACTTTGTAATTGAATTGGTGTGTATAATGATAAAACTGCAAGAAATAATGACCTTCAATTAATGTATTTTTCTGGAAAAAAAAATGTGGTAATACAAGAGTATATGACATTTGATTTTTTTTAAAACAACTATTAAGGTAAAGATATTCTTAACATTCAATTATAGTCATGTTAGACATGTTATTGACATTCAATAATAGTCATGCTAGGCCTATTCTTGACAGGCAAAACATTTCAAATTATATAAATTCCTGACATTTCACAATAGTTGTCAATATGCAAAAAACTACAGATAACTATCATAAGATATAAAATAATGACATTCATTATTTGTCAATACTACAGCGACACTTTAGGTTAGTCTCATTACACTAAACACTTGTAGTAATGGTTACTATCCAATCTAATAGTGTTTTTTTTTGTAGAGTCGTCTCAATCCTCTCCCACTCCCGTTCTGAGGAGGCAACAGCACTCTAGGAACATTGAGTTAGAGAGATACGTATAACATAATGGAAAGATCCCCATTTCAATCCTCCCAATAGGGGACAGGCCTGTCTTGCCACACGCCCCTCGTTTCAACAGCACGATTGGTGTGTTGACGTGAGATACGTTTTCAATCCAAACCCTCAAGTGGAGTGATGTACCACGAGAGTGCCTAGGGATAAGTTTGTAAATTTTTTAACATATATATATGTTGAACTTACGTATGTAGAAGACTAATTCTCAAATCTATTTCTTTTATAGCAATGGTTCATGCTCGATCTCCAAGATCCAGCACTTAATCGATTTGTTGAGTATCAAATACTCAGCATGTGGAAGAAATTTAGGGGAGACAACCACTGACACTTCAAGAAGTACATCAACTCTAAAGACGCACATGCAAACCCACCACCCAGATTGCCCAAAAAGCGTGCTAGATTGGCACTTTCTTTGTGACCATTACATGACTCAACAGTTTCAAGTGATTTATATTGTCTACCTTAAAATCAATTAATAATAATCCATTTAATTTTTGTTTGAATATAACGTTTTGATCATTGTCTAATTGTGGGAGAAATCAAGTGCTTGTAAGGCTGCTAGAGTGAAGCAGCCTTACAACCACAAGAGTGGATCTAAGTCATTCCTGCAGTGACATGTTGAGCTCACTAAAGAATGCGATCTTCTAGTCTACCATGTCGAGTTATTTTGAGAGATGTTGTAAGACCCAAACCTTAGGTATCTTAGATTTTCCAAAGAGTTTAAGAGGTTTGAAAAAAGGAATCAAGGAATAGTACTTTAGGCGTTTTGAGTGTTTAAGGTTGGCGAGAAAGAAGGATCGTAGAGGTTTGGCTTTTTAGCTAACTTCATAAAACAGTTTCTCACAACTCACTTGGGTGTTTACACTCAAATGGATCTTAAAAGTTTAAAATTTTAGTCTAGTTTATTGCAAAAAATTGTTAGGTATTTTGGATATGAGAAAGTTGGTGTTTTGGATAAAAGAAGATGAGAAGGTCAGTTCGGGAGTGAATCTAAGGTGCACTCCCAGAAGGCTACAAATGCATAGTTTGGCATTTTGGTCTAAACTTTTGTGGTAAGAAAGATAACTCATTTTAGAGAAACTTTGTAGAAGGAAGTTTTATAAAAAAAATTAAGAATTTTAAGTTATAACTTTTTTAAGTCGGGTTATGTAGTTTGGGTGAGAAAGTAGGCGAGATGACCTTGGAAGTTAGCTATGCATTTTGGACAACTATGTGGCATGTTCAAGGCAATCGATTTAAAGATTAAGTGAAGTGTCAAAGCATTGTTAGCATGTATTTTGAAATGTAAAAGTAAGTAGGAGGTGTCTTAAGAAGGTTTAAGGTGGATTTAAGCAAGAATGAGGTGTCAACTTGTACCCATGCAAGAAATTCTATAAATAGGTCAGGTTCAATGTTAAATTTCTCACAATCCACTTGAGCATTTTGAGTGAAATTAGTCTCAAAAGTTTTCATTTTGAGTGTATTTTATAAGTTAAGGTTTCTAGTTTAATTTGACAAAGGAAAAATTATGTTTGAGTTAAAAGAAGATAGGAATGTCATTCTCAGGTAAAAACTAAGCAGTATTTACTCTAAGGAGGTTATATGATGCATTCGGTTGAATCTTTCGCTGGAATTTTGAGGTAAGATTATTAAAATATTTTTCAACAACTTTTTAGAAGAAAGTATTTTCCTTTTTGTTTTTGATTTAAAGTTATTAAGCTATACATTAAAAGTAGAGTTCTAGCCGAGAATGAGGTGTGCCAAGTTTAAGAATTTAGCATGGCATGTTGGACATGCTTTTTGGTTTTAGAAAGGTTTTTCTAAACGTTTTGGGACTGTGTTTGATCTATTAGAATGAAGGAAATTAATTGGCGTTACTTCCCATCATTTTAGGACAAGAGGAAATCGTGTAAGCTTATCGACCAAGGGTTTGGTCTACGATCTGTGAGTGGTTTTCTTCTTAAATGTTTTGTGATTTACTATTTTGAAAGATAATTTCAAATGAGAAAGTGTTTCAAAAAGAGATTTCTATGAAAAGTTTATATGTGTTCAAACATGATTTATAATGTTAAATTTTGATTTAATGATTACGATGTCCATGTTATGAAATGGTTTTCAAACCATTAGTTGATTCCTTGAGATGATGATAACTTTTATGTGCACATAAAGAGTCAAGGTCACCGTGGAGTGTACGAACCACATGGTGATAAGAAGTTGACTTATGCGTTGAAAGGAGCGTATAATTTCACCAAAACTTTTTATTACTTTCTATTTGAATTTTGATGATCTCTCCTAACCCCCAACTTGTATTGTGCAGAATCAAATGTTGGAACTTCAATCCCAACCCATTCCGGAGGGTTCTCAACCACCCTCTAGGGATGAGATATGCAAAACTATTTTGGGTAGACGATCAAGCTACTCAAAATGTCTTGGTTGAAGTCTCAAACCCAAGTCCAGGAAGAGTTCTACTTCTTCTTCTACTACTTCCTCCTCTTACAACCACCAGACGCACATGGTGGAGGTTAGCCAACTAAAGGACAGTCTTGAAAACATTAACCGCATGATAGAAGAATAAAGACTAAGGGAGAAGGAGTGGGACCGACTAGTGGCAAACCTTGATCAACAAATAGCAGACAGTGATAGACAAATGGAAGAAACGGTTTGAAGAATGGAAGAAAACTATGCACGACAAATGGAAGAGATGAGGATGATAATCAAGGATATGAGTCGGGCAAATAGAGGACCATGAACACTTGGAGTACGTACTTTTCGACATTTAATTTTTTTGATTCTGCATCCATGATAGTCTAACTGTACTTTTATGTCATTTGTAGGTTTTGCATTTTTGTGTGGCGTTCGCGACTACTGGATATCTAAAAGATAGGTGTGTGTGTGTGTGTGTGTTTTTTACTTTAATGTAGTTGTTTTAAATATTTTGAACATACTATTTGTACGTTTTGAACATATATATCGTACTGGGTTTATTATAAATTGTAATTTCTTAATTTTTATAATTTATTGCAAATTTTGATTCTTGCCAAACGGAGCAGAACCGAGAACAATATTGAACAATAATAAAAAAATAAGATAAATAATAATTATAATAACCAAAAATATTAAAATAAAAAGATTTGCCAACGCACTGCTGACGTCGAGATACGAGACTATCCCCGACATCTTGTCCATGCATCGAGAACAACCTTTTTCCGGCGTGACATCAAAATTAGGTATTCTTATGTACTATAATCACGTCGAGTTTAGCTTGTTATCGACGTCGTCAACATGTCGAATTTTTTTACGTTGGTGATAAGGTTTTGCCAACGTGGATCATCTACACGTCGGCCAATGTGTCACCGATGGTGTTTTCCTTACGTTATGACTAGCATCGAAAATCGATTGGCCAATTCATTGTTCATCCTTCGTCGACACTTCGGTGCATCGACCATTCCCTGATTTCTTGTAGTGATGCCTGACTTTCTATACCTGAGCTTACTAAATTCTGACAGTCCTCTCTTATCAACAGCGTGGACTTGGTATCTTTTAAGGTCAAAGTTTTTTTCCCTCAATATAAGAATCAACAAAATATTCATATGATGAGGGGGTAAAGACGTCAACAAAATTACGGTAGCATCTTCACCATCAACCTTAACTTCTACATAACGCAGATCTAACAGTATATTGTTCAATATATCAAAATGATCACGAAGAGATGTACCTTCTTGCATAAGTAGATGATGCAAATGTTTCTTCAAAATCAATTTCTTGGTCAAAGATTTTATCATATAATGACTCTCCAATTTCGAGCGCAAACTAGCAAAAGTTTTTTCATCTACGACATCAATGATGATGTCATCAGTCAAACATAGCACAATCGTTTAATACGCCTTCTTCTCAAGAGTATGTCATTTCTCGTCATTTGTAGCTACCTTTTCGCCTGAGCAGTCAACGGTGTCCATAGCTTCTGTTGCTAAAGCAGGGATACATCTTGATCTACCATAAACCAAAATTGTTCCTCCTAGTGGATTTATCGATCTTCAAGTTTAGAATAGACATTCTTAGTTGTCTAACAAATATAGAATTTTGAAAAGTTAACAAATTGGCTTTGATACCATTTTTTTACGAAATCAACAATTAAGCAATAGAAAAACGTAAAGGTTGACACACAAATATACATGGTTCGTTAACAGTGTGTTAGCTACGTTTACGAATAGAGGGAGAACAAATAATATAAGAGAAAATGTTTTTAAAATACGAGACACCAAGTTAGAAGGTTTATATATGCGCACTTCTCTAAATCCTAAGGTTAAAATCGTAAATAAGTACATCAACACAATTCAAAAACAAATTAAAAATATTCCAACACTATGCTACTAATTAAATGATGTATTAGCAATTTCATTAAAAAAAATTGAAAACATATTAATTTTCTTACTGAAAATTATTGTTGTTTCAAACAATTTCGGTAAAGAAAAATCAAACTAAAACGGCAATATCTTAACTAATTAAATAGTAATAATACTATAATTTTTTACCATTTCTATTTGTGATTTTATATTTTTAAATGTAATGATAAAATTACACCATTAAAATTAAAGCAAACCAACATATAAATATATATATATATATATATATATATAAGAGAGGACATTAAATGATATCTCATGTTTTCTTCATGGTTAAATTGATTGATCAAAGTTATTAGAGCCCACATTTAATTAACCTATAGATCCGCCAAAGCTTATGGAGAACTCTACAAGTAAAGTAGACATAGA
>JBBPDI010000002.1:12491967-12502260 GCA_037974545.1 Cucumis variabilis
TCCCAATCTTAATAATGTCACATTGCATTTCATCATCCAGTATTTTTATTGCCTGACAAAAAACATGGTCAGAAAACGCAATTCAAGATACCAATTAACATGATTGGTGAAAGAAAGACTTGAACTACCATGTCAGAACAAATAAAATAAAATAAATCAAATCATTGTTTAACCTGAGGAGCAGGAACACTTCTTGACAAAAGCTTGATCAAATCCCTTGCCTTGACAATAATATACGGATCCCTAGTCTTTCTAGTTGTTGTAACTGTCATTGATCCTTCAATCTGACCACGAGTGGGAGATCAGAACACACGAAGTGAGAATTGCAACTGGTTTCAAAATATCTCAAACAACAGAACCGAAGCCATTCCTACATTAGGTTATAAACTTTTTCATTTTTGTATTAGGAGTTTATGGACTCTTACCAGATTCAGTTCACCAACAATACCAAACTCTTTCAGTGCAGACTTCACAACTGGCCATGTATCTCGCAAATATTTTTCTGAAAATGGAAAAATCGAAACCTCTAAGAATTGGAATCTGACTAATCCAATTATATAGCAGAAATATCTTTAAGGTAAGGCAAAAACAAGCATATTGAAGAAAAACACAGTGTGCCGAACGTTTTCCACCAATAAAGATTACCAAAATTTATAAAGTTATAAATTAAAACCTTGTTGCTATTCTACTGCCACTAACAATTTGGGTAGGAGAACATTTATTCCAATATAATCCTGGGTAGATAAAAATTAAAAACGTAAAAACATAAAACTCCATACCTCTGTACACGGGAAACAGAGTAGAGAAAGAGCTGACTTCAAGCATACCAGCTTCATTCCAAGAGGGATCAAACTTCTCAACCTTCCAACGGTCAATGTTAGGATCCTCATCCCATGGCTTCGGCTTGTCATGCTTCCCCTTGTGTTTGGTTTTATTTTGGTGTTGTTGTTCTATGTCCTCCATAACTGGCCTGTGTAAGATTATTCAGGAAAACCAACCGTGAGAAGCAATGGGAAGGAGCTAAACCTAGATGAAAAATCTGGAAAACCTTACACAATTGTTTGGTTTTATTTTCCTTTCGTTTTTTTATTTTTATGAAATCTGGAAACCAAATTGAAACAAAATTTTCTCAAAGATAAGTATTTTTTATTAAAAATATCATTTTAGAACCTAGAAATAAATTAGACACAGTATTTTAAAAATACATAATACATTTTTATCACAGAAAATAATATCTGAGAATTTCAAAACTAAAATAAAATTACAATTTAAAAGGAAAAGGGAAAAAAATTAAAAGTTAAGAAGAAAGAAATCGATAGAAATTAGAAAAATAAGTAAAGAAGCTAACGGGGTGGATTGCGTCTTCAACGGACGCCCTCTACACACACAAAAAAAAAAAAAAAAAAAAAAAATCACCCATTTTCTCTAATTATTTTCTAAAGAACTCTTTTTTCCTTATTATTCTCTAATTTAAGGTTTTTCCCCAATCTCCTATAAATGATAGAACTGCCAAAGCAAAGGCAAAATGCATCCAAAAATTCTAAGAACCCGAGGATAAGTTGTACAATCTATAGAATAGATCCTGTTCAAGTATGGTCATAAATGTCATCCAAAAATTCTCACTCAAGCAATGCAGAAACGAAATTATTTACCTTGGGATAATAATCCGATTGGTTTGTCCTCGAGGATAAGTTGTACACAACAAGGTATCGTAGCCGGCGGCTACGGCCGAAACACAACACAATGCAACGGTGTGAGGGAGAGCCAAGCGCGAGCGACGATCGGAGACTTCTGAGACGATCTGAGATGACCGCCGGAGACTGAGAAGGAGAGACGATTGAACACCGGCGACGTCGCGAGATGAGAGGCCGAGACGAGAGGGTGAGAGGCGGCGTGAACTTGACCTGCGTAACCTAACTATTTTGCCTTTAGTATTTACTAAATTAATAAAAATATATAAATAATATAAAGGGAAATGATCATAATATTCGATAAAAATATCTAAAAAGTGTAAAAAATTGTGTGTAATTTTCATCTTCGTAAAAATTTTCTATTTTTTCAGAAACTCTTTACCATATTTATATATATAACGTTGATTTGGATTGGGTTGAACAAAATTTTTCAACTCCAATGCAGCTCGAAAAATATAAAAAATAATAACACAATTCAACTCAAATTTTGAACTAATTCAACTCAACTCTTCTAATATGGGTTGAATAGTCTAGCTTATTCAGGTTGTCAAGTTATTCTTATACTCCTATGAAATAAAACATGGACTTTTTTTTCATAAAACATGGACCTTTTTTAAGCGTGTCGTGAGCGAAAGAAAAAATTTGAGAGCATAGAGTAATTTTTCTAACATTTTAGTGAAGAGTAGTGGTAGTGTGATTTTTATTTGGATTGTGGAATTTCTCTTGTGGTTTATTCATCGAGTGTGGTACTTGAATTCAAATAGTTTTCATTGGGCTAGTTTGGGAGAGAGTTTTGTAAGTGAGTTTGAGGATTTCTTTCTAGAGAAATTTATAGCAATAGCAAAATCTGGGGTGGCAGTTGGAAATTTAACAAAAATCGAGAGGAATAAGATTTTTTTGAGTGTGACACGCATATGTCTGAATTTTTTGATATTCTAATCGTGCCCTTAGTTTTGGACACATCATTTTTTCTGAATACAATGTACCTTAAGTGTATCTCGAATTTATAACTATGGAGAAGTACATAGATAAGGTAGCTAAATTTGGAAAACTTAATGTATTTTTCTCAATTAGTTTCAGAATTATAACATAACCAAATTATGATTTAAGTGTCGATTTCAGCAAATCTTTCCTATATTTTTTAAATCTTGAAATCGATATTAAATCTAATATTTTGTTGGGGTCTTTTTAAAAATATAACAAGCGGCAAAATATTTACACGCTATAGAACAATTTCAAAAACGAAAAAAAACTCACAGGTTCACAATATAAAATAACAAAAATGTCTTGCGATTAATTAGCATTTAGTGCGCGTAATATATTTGAAAAACGATCGTTTAGATTTTGAGCCAAATCTAAATTTTTTTTTTAAGATTCTTTAATACACGATCATTTAGATTTTGCTATTCTTTGTACACGATCGTTTAGATTTTGCTCGTTTAAATTTGGATAGCCAAATCTAAACGAATTTTTTCAAGAATTTATTATTATTTAGCAATATAAATAAAATAAGATAACAAAATACTTTAAATCCCATCTTCTTCACTCAATCGCCCCCAAAACCACTTTCAAATAGTCACAACGTTTTGAAGTTACAATTCCTTCAATTACTCACTCGCCAACAACAACTTCACTGGTACAATCAATTATGTTTTGTCTCACCATAGAGGAAGTCCATCGTTGTGGACATCTATAAGTTTCTAATGGCTCCTGTCATTTGGTCGTTAGCTTCCCTCACATACATGTGTTCTATAGACGGTCAAAAGTGTTAAGGACGGTGATATTTAATTTTTACTTATGAAATGTTTAGATAAAGTATACTTGATGTTTGGTAGGTGCATTAATTACGTAGTATTTGGTTTAGTTGTAAGGTATTTTAGTACCATTAATTTTGAACTGTTTAGAAACTCTTCAAGTTGAATTTTTTAACACTCATTCTAATACAAATGATGGTTGAGGTAGGGTCATATTCGAGTAAAATAAACTTCGATAGGTTGAGGCAAGGTCCTTATTGTGTTGGTGGTGTAGCTATACAGGTATTAAGGGTTGCAAGTCATTGTAAGGAGTTCGACGTCGATGATGTAGGCTGTGAAGGTGGTGAAGGTTTGTGATGGTCTTGAAAAGAGGATGACGAAGATGGAAATTAAAAGGTTTGAGGGAACTTAGGGATTTGTGGTAGTGGTTAAGTGTTTTGGAAGGTGGTTGAGTGTTTTGGTAGATGGAAAGTTGATGTGAGTTGATTTGATTTGTTTGGGAAAGAGTGTTTGAATTATTGTGTATTTTGATGTTTTAGAACGATGTATTTTGGAAGGTGGGTGTTTTATTAGAGTTGAGGTATTTTTTAAAATCTTGTAGATGTATTTTTTTTATACTTTTTGATTTTGTCATATTAACAATAAAAGGTTATTTTTGCAACTTACACAAAGTGAATCTTAAAATTTGTCATTTATCGAGTCAACCTTCTTTCAATCTCCAAGCTACAAAAGACTGAACGTAGTCTTGAGTTTGGGGTGAACCAATATAATTTTCGTTGTTGTTCTCCAATTTTCCTACGCTTTATTATTTACAATTTTATGATCAACTACTTATTTAATTCTAGTCTATTAAATGAGGATTTGAGATATAATTTAGTTTGTTTGGCATTTATTTATATCTCACCTAAATTTCCAACATCTTCTATGCTCGTTATACAAGTAAACTAACACTTTTATACTAAACTTTTTTATGATCTCTTTTAGACTGATTGAACGCATGCTTCTATTGATTACCTTTATCTTCTTGTCGTTGAAGAAGAAGAAACCAATAAAAAATAATTTTAAAAATAATTTTATAATATATAATATATAAAAAGCCATAATAAAAAAAACTTTTTTAGACAAATTTGTTCATCTACATTTTAATTAATTACATTTATATTTTTTTTATAATTTGAAATAAATAAATGGTTTAAAATAAATATATAAAATATTAATTTTCATAAATATAACAAACTATCAAAATATTTACAGCTCGTGTAACAAAAATGAAAAAGTCCATGAAACTTGCCATTTTTTTAAAAATATTTCACGTTCGTCCTTCATTTTCATCATCTTTCTCCTCTTCTTCTTGTGCAATTTTTTTCTTTCCATCGTCTTTTTCTCATCTTCTTCTACAGTTTTTCTTTTCTTTTTTTTTTCAAACTGCTATTTGGTTCAAGATAGTGCACCAAATATAAATGACCTATTTATTTTTTCAAAATGTTAGTTATTTGGTTGTTTAAAATATAAAAGATCATAAAAAAATCGTTAGGATATTGGATAACCAAATCTAAACGACCGTGTACCAAAAATAAGCAAATCTAAATGATAGTGTACAAAGAATCTTTAAAAAATCGTTTAGATTTTGGTAGCTAAATTACTATCAAATCTAAACGAGTGTACTTCAAATATAAACGATCATGCTCCAAATATAAATGATCGTTTTCCAAATATAAACAACGTGTACCAAAAAATTATGAATAAAACCGTTAGTCAAATCTAAAAGATTGTGTACGAAAAATCTTTTTGCGCGGTTACACTTACAATTCAAAAATCCCCTCGCAGTCTTCTGAAGACAACTTCTTAGCTCACAACCTTAAATTTTCTATTTTCCTCGCAAAATTCTTCTCCGCGAAATACTTGATTCTTCCCGAGAAGACCACACAAAACGCCAACTCTAACCCGTAGTCAAAACTTGCACTTCTTAACTTAAACTTTAGGTATAGGTTTTACAAAAGCTATTCCTGGGATGGAATTAGGCGAGAAGAAAGGTTTGGCGAGAAAATGCCAAATCTGATTTGACAGGGGTTAACGTGTAAGATTAAGAATTAAAACATGGCTATGAAAAATATTAATTTTACACGTGTGAGGTTTTAAGTAGGAGCTGACAATCAGACAAAGAACTAAGGATGACTAATCCAGGTTAAAGAGTAGTATAAATAAAATATTTTGGTCACTAAGGGAGATTTCTGAAAATTTTGAAGTGTTGAAGTGCTGCTATTTTGTTTCCGCGAGAAGGCTACCCGAGAAAGAAGCAGAAGAAGAGCAGTTTTAAGGCTAAGTGTTTGTGAGTGATTTTCTTTAAAATGTTTTATATTGATTTTAAGCTTTCTCTATTAAGCTCTGATGATTGAATGAGGATTTTAAATATGAAAAGATTTATATAAAAAACTTATATATTTACCACATGTTTTATAATGTTTAAAGCCTTATTTTGATTATTGCGATTTAAATGATTATAAAATAGTTTTCACCATTAGTTGCTTCCTTTGAATGAACTAACTGTTATGTGAACATAAGGTTAAAGGAAGCCATATAGAAAAAGTCTGCATGATGGAGTGAAGTCGGCCAATGTAGAAAAGGATTGCATTGTGTTAGACAGCCAGAGCAACAAGGACGAATCTGTATATCCTTGGATGTTGGTGTTGCAGTAGTCTAAAAGCAAAGTTGTGTGACCTAGCGTAGAGGATGATTCAGGATCCTTGGTGAAAGGAATGATTGTTGACTAATGTGTGTTTATGCTAGATGATGCTTTATGCGAAATGTTATGTTTACAAAATCTTATATGTTTCTGTTTAAAACGAATATTATAGTTTTGTGAAATGATTTATGGAAAGGTATTACGAAAAGGTTTTCATAAAACCTCACTAAGTTTCTTAGACTTATTTTTTAAAATTTTATCTTACAAGATTTGGCGTTAAGGCTGAGTAAGAGGAGAGGAAGGAAAAGGCCTATCAGGTGAGAAGCTACCAAGCGTTTTAAGTTTTAGTTTAAGTTGTATTGTATAATATGTATGAAATGTCTATTGTTAATAAAATTTGTTTTGGTTATGTTGATTGCGTTAAGCTTTATCGCTTAAAGCATGTTATTTAAAGTATTTGGGGTTTAAATAAGGTAAAGGATTTAATGAGTGACCTAGCGTAGAGATGCTCAAATAGCAACAGGTCTTGCGAGAAAAGCAAGAAGGTCAGGGAGCAAGGTGTGACAATTATAGTATGCGTTTAGGGTGTTTACTATAGTATGCGTTTGAGATGAACCTTCATTGTTTGTCATTACTCCAAAGCAATAAATAAATAAATAAATAAGTGAAAGAAAAGTATTAAACTTCTCATTGTTGTTTTCAAGAATAATTCTCTATTTCATTGATTATTTTACTACTAGAGCTACAAGCCAATTATAGGCAAAGGACAATACATTTAAGGAAAGAATATTATAAGAATAATATGTCAAAAAATACTCTAATTATGTTAATACCCTCCCTTAAACTCAAGATTTAAATCACAAACTTGGGTCAGTTAAGACAAGAAACAAATCAGTAGATATAGAATAGAATCAGAAATTTGAAGGTGAATAGAACGAAGAGCAAAAACTGAACTGAACAAAGTTGAGAGGTAGAGCAGGTAGGGGTATAAGAATATGGGTTGAAACCGAATAACTCGGACTACCCAACCCATATTATAAGGGTTGGGTTGGGTTAGGTTAAAATATGGATTGGGTTGGGTTAAAAAATTTTGATTTTTTTGGGTTGGGTTGGGTCTCAGGTTAGAGGGTTGAAAAATTCGGTTCAATCCAACCCAACCCCGAATTAATATAATATATATAAAAAGAAGAAGATATATATATATTATTTAATAAAAAAACAAATTAGGTATATAAACTTTGAATTTATTGTATGAATTTTTTAATTATGTATGTTTGAAATTTAAATGTAACAATTTTTAACTTTTATAACCATTAAAAAATAGAAACGAAAAAAAAAACTATACAACCCGACAACCCAACCCATATTTTACGGGTTGGGTTGGTTTAGAAACTAAATTTGGGTTATTCGAGTTGATAACTTAAATAACCCGAAAATATGGATTGACTTAAGAATGTCTCCCAACCCAACCCAACCCAATCTGATTTCACGAGCGAGTCTGAACAAAAATGGATCGAGCAAAGAAAACTGAAGCAGAATAAAATTGAACCAGAACAAAAACGAAATCTTTATGCAAAAGCGTTTGTAGGGTCAGAATGGAACATAATAAACTAAACCAGAGCAAGTGAACAGTTGCAGGTGAAGATAAGCAAAACTCTTCACAATACTGAAGCAAAACAAAGAGGGCTTTGCAGCAGGTAAACGATCATTAGTGAATGGCCATGAAGTTCAATCTGACCTAAGTGGGTTATTCGGACAGAGTAGAGCGAACCTAAGCGCCGGATTAGAGTAGAAGCGTCATAGATCTGAACCAGGCCGAACGGATCTGAACAGTTTAAACAAAGAGGAGCAATCAAGATAAACAGAGGCATCGACGAAGAACTCAGGAGCAGACCCACGAAGATCAAACATCGATGAGAGTATATGATATGACAGACGGTATAGGTTTCGCAGATCTGGAATGACTAGAGGCAGATGGACAGATCTGAAACGATGGCGTCGTTTGTCACGATGGGTAGATCTAGAACGATGGCTTCGGTCATCGACGGGCAGCAGTGGTGAATCTAGTACAAACAGGGACCTGAACGAAGAACAAAGATGTCAGCGACAAAGATGACATTGGCAAGTTTCATGTTAAGGAGGAGCAACGGTTATGGTTGATTGCATGTGAGATTTGTAGATCTGAAATCGCGTGTGGGATATGGAATGGTCATGGTTTTTCTTTAGAGACGTTGTTGGACATTTGGAACAAAGTTCGTCATTGGACGATAAACACTAGTGAATGGTTGTTTTCAGAAAAATATTAAGGAAGGAGCGGTGGCGACTATGATTTGTAGATCTGACGGGCAGTGACTAGGAATGTTAGATCTGAAAGATATGGACAATGGCTATACAATAGAAAAACCTAATAGGGATGACTCTACCTTCGTCGACGAATGATCAACTGAGGCAGACAAACGGGGATGTGGCAGCTAGAATACAATGAGACAAAAAAACCTAGAGCTTTGAAACCTCTTCTCTCAAGTACTTCAACTACTCAAACTTACTCTATGAATAAGTTATGTCCAATCTTCCATTAACTACAGACTATCTAAAATTTTAAATACCCTGATCACTTTAATGGTGTATGAAGACTCCTCCCAAATATGTCAACATTTTCAAAAAAAATTCAAATACAATTGAAAATGAAATTCATATTTAATATTGAATTCGATAAACACCCCTCAATCTCAAGTTCAATAAACACCCTCTCCCTCAACCTCCAATTCAGTAAACAACCACCCTAAATTCAATATAACCCCACAAATCTCACAATAATCCCAAATTCAATAATATTCTAGATTACTCAACATCAATCTTAAACTCTAAGACCAATTCAAATTTATTATAAACTCCAAATACTCAACATTATATCATATACATTCATTAAACACTAAACTCTAAAATTCAAATCTAAAATTGCTACAAAATTATATCATATATATTAATTATATCAATGCTTATCATATTCAAAGTTCAAATACATACATATTTTTCTAAATTCAATACACATACATACATAAATACATTTTTCTAAATTCATATATTTTTCTAAATTAAATAAACAAATATACATAAATGCATACATACATACCTTTTTCATTATGTATGTAATTTCTACATTCCAAATATACATACATACATTTACATTTTTTATTATCCATACATGCATACATTTTTCATTATACATACATAAAATTTTCATTATGTAACAGATACGTACAAACAAATGTGTGTAATTTCTAAATTTTAAATACATAGATACATACAATTTTCTAATATCTTACAAATATACATTTAAATTATACATATTTATATGCATTCAATTTTAATCATACAATATTTAACAAAATTAGATACAAAATTATAAAAAACCTATATAAATTTTAATATTTTAATTTCAAAAAACAAAAGAAGAAAAAACCTTGGCAGTGAATAACAAGCGAAGGAACGGGTGGTGGTGGTGACACTAACAGCAATGGCCAATATGGACAGCAACGACACTCACGACAGTGACGAAGACGGACGGAGACAACGACAAACTCTCTCAGCTCTCTCTCTACAGATTTTTCTTTTCTCTCTTTCATTTTTTACGTTCTGTGTTGAAGGAAAAGAAATGGAGTAAACAATCCCCGAAGTGCTCGAAGACGTCGAGGTAAGTCACCTTTCTCGAAAGTCATTAGTAAAACATCGGAGAAAGTCCACGTTTTGAAATTAATAGTACACCTTTAACTGACGTGTGACAGAGTAACATCAAGAAGGATTAAATATTTATTTCAAACATTAACTTCCCCGATATCTCTCTACCACACGTTGGAGAAAGGTGTACTATTATTTCAAGACATAACATTTCCCCAACATGTGGTAGAGGGATGCAGGGAAAAGTTGACATTTGAAATTAATATTTAACTTTCCTCAACGTCACTCTGTCACACGTTAGGGAAAGGTGTAATATTCATTTTATATTTGAACTTTCCCCAATGTCCATTTGCCTCACGTCTGGGAAAGTTCAAAATTAAATTAATATTTATACGTTACCAGATACATATTCTGTTGGGATTTATGTCCTAAAACTCGTAGATTGTAAATATAATCCATTGACCGTTATTAATAAAGTGTTATTATT
>JBBPDI010000002.1:12506095-12517395 GCA_037974545.1 Cucumis variabilis
ATAAACCCGTCTTGATATCATCTTAAATTAGCTATTGAAACTAAAAGCTTAAGTTTATGAGTTTAGTAAAGAAGAAGAAATATATGAAATGGACAAAAAGAAGAAGAATGAGAAGAGACAAAAATTAAACCTTGCAGCTCCATGCCAAACAAATTGCAGCTCCAATAACGTTATACATGTTGAAGTTTTCTCCAAAGTCTTTTATGGTTCTGACTCTCTTGCTTCTTCTAAGTTCAGGATCTATTTTATTTTATTGGGTTTAGATCCTAATTGAAGGTAGACTACTTGAGCTTGAGCCCCCGCTATTTCTATATTTCAAAGGAAATCTATCCTTGAAAAAATATACGTCATTTGATTCTATGATTACTTTGTTCACTAAGTTATAGAACCTATATGCTTTATTGTTTTCAGTGTATCCTATGAAAACACATTTATAAGCCTTACTAGCTAATTTTCATCTCTTTGGATCACATATTCTAACATAGGTTAGATAGCTCAAAATTCTAAGATAAGACAAGTTCGGTGCTTTATTCGTAAGGACTTCATATGGTGAAGTTTTACTGTTTGATTTTAGGAGTCCTATTAAGAACATAATTAACAGTTTTAATTATTTTACCTTACCTAGATGGTGCTGCTTATGATTAAAGCAATATACCAACTACTAACTTAGTTAAAGTTCTATTCTTCCTTGCTTTTCCATTCATTTCAAGAGAATAAGGTGCAGTAGTTTCGTGTATTATTCCTTTTGAGTTATAAAACTCATTGAAGGCAACTGAATCATATTCAATTCCTCTATTACTACGAAGTCTCTTAATTCTTTTGTTAAACTGATTCTCTATTTCAGTTATATACACCTTGAACATGTTACACATCACTTTTATTTTAAAGCAGGTAAATAAAAGTGTAGTCGAAACAACCGTCTATAAAGGTTATTACATACCTTTTACTGATTCTAGTTGATGTACCATCAAATTCACATAAGTCAGAATTAATTAATTCTAAAGGATTTTTTACTCTAGTTACATACTTATGCGAGGTATTTATTATCTTAGCTTGACTACAACGAGCACATTTCTAAAATTCATGCATAGATAACTTAGGTATAAGATTTAACCTACTCATGTTTCTAATTAGTCTTTTATTAACATGACAAAGTCTCGCATGTCAAATATTAAAAGTAGACAACATGTAAGCAAAAGATAAATTCTTATTAATTAATTTTGAAGTTCAAGTTAATTAAACATGCCATCAGTAGCGTAACCCTTTCTCACAAATACATTATTTTTAGTTAAAATAAACAGGTATGATCCTATGGTTTGAGTGATGCCAGCCTTGTTGAGGAGATATCCAGAGACCAAATTCTTTTAAATTTCTAGATTATGGAGAATTTCCTTCAGCACGAGCGTCTTACCAAATATGAATTTTAGTTCTACTATTATCCTTAATCTCACTATATTTTCTAAACAGATTAAGGCCATGACAGACATGGCAAGATGCACAAGTGTCTAGCCACCAAACTTCAGACCACCCAATAACATTAACTTCAGAAATAATAGCTCCTAAACCTTCTTCTACCAGGTTCGCCTGGGCAGTAAGACGATTCCTATTTCTATAATTCCTAGCTAAGTGTCTAAGCTTATTACTGTTATAACAAACAATTTGTACCATACTTCTGGATTGGGAGTTGTTTTGTTTGTTGGATCCACGTTTCATCTTGTTTCCTTTTGGCTTCAGATTCGATTTCAAAACTGCAATAGACTTCTTTCTAGAAATCGCATTCACCTCTTCCTTTTGATTATGCTTTCTCTCCTCCTCCTCTATCCTTAATCTCATGATTAAACTTTCCAGTGAGAACTCCTTGGTTATGTGCCTTAGAGCATTCTTGAAATCTTTCCACAGAGGAGGCAATTTGTCAATAATAACCCAACTTGAAATTGATCATCTAGTGTCATACCTTCGCTGATAATTTCATGTGCTACCTTTTGGATTTCATGTGATTGAGTCTCCATGGATCTATCATCAGTCATTTGGTACCGCAGATAAGCTCACCGCATATTTTTTTGATCTTGCTTCCTCAGTATCAGACTTCTTTTGTAATGCATCCCATACTTCTTTCGCAGTAGATATTGTACTACAATAGCCATACAATTCATCGATAAGCCCATTAAGAATTAAATTATTACATATAAAGTCAAATTTTCTCCACATAGTTAAAACCTTGATTTGTTCCTTAGTTGGGTTTGTCTCAAGATCAGTTAGCTTCCTAGTGGTACAAGCGACAACGACCTTCTTCAATGTGAGAAAAAATAACATTTTTTGTTTCCACCTTTTGAAGTGTGCTCCTTCAAAAGGAAAGGTTAGTTGAGATTGAAAAACATCAAATTGGATTGGAATAGTCCAGCCATTGCAGCAGATCGAAATGTCTTAAAATTGTTGTAGCACTTTGTTCTGCCCACTGATTATTCGAACAAAATTCCAAGATCTTCAGGGAACCAAACCGTCTAATCTTCTTGTTAGGTGAAATCAAAAGCTGTAAAATAGAAATGAATTAGTATTGTTGAGTCGCAAATCACATTCTCTTTAAGACATTTTACGGCTCAACTCTCTTTTGTGCAAACAGAATAATCGTCCCATCGTCTCAAGGAGAAAACAATTCCTCAGTCTTTAATTGATTTTGCAATGAAATCAATTGAGAATCATGAACACCCAGACACTTTAAAATGATAGGGACACAGGAAATAACTTTTAGAGAGAATACGAAATTTCTCAGTCTCCTGTGTTTTGTTTCTGTATATTTTTGGTGAAGAAAGGACTGCAAATATATATAGGTAAAGGAGGTGATGGTCATAAGACCAAGTCGGTCATAAACAAAATTAATGACCATAATTTACCAATTAATTTTAAGAAACGATTTACCAATTATTTAAAAACAATTATATAATGGGTGCCCTAAGGACCCAAGCCCATGAATCCAAAAATGAGTATATAAAGGGACTTCCACACTCAAAGTTAATCAATGTGGAAATGCAATTAAGAAGAAAATAATAATAATATAATTTCCTTTCACAAATTTTTCATCCAATAAAAACTTATTCATTCATTTTTGTAATAATGAGAGAACACTTAATATGTGTGTATCTTATCTTTGGAAGTAAAAAGGTAACTTTTCAAATAATTTATTATAATATAGCTTTGCCTTTCTAATAAATATTTCTACACAGTTGGAGAAAGAAACTAATTAACGGGTTTTTCTTTCTTTCTTCTTCTTCATTTTTTGGGATGGTTCAAGTTCAAGGTGGATTTTTTTATTTGTCTTTTCTTTTTTGCTATATTTTCTTTTAAGATTTGAATTGTTCTATTGCATTAAATTTGTGAAGTCATTTTTATAAAATTTATTTTTAGATCACATTTAGAACTATATTTTGTCTTGCATAATTTATGTGAATATGTGATCTAAGATTTTTTCATGAGACATTCATAGAAAATTGTTACAATGTATCAAGAACAAAGAATAAGTAGATGCTTAGAGACCTAATGTTATGTTTGAAGAGGTAATTTATCTATCTCTATATATTAATGTTCACTTCTAAATTAAAATTGTAATACTTTGTTTAATCTCATTTTAAATTACTTTTAGTGGTGAAAAAGAGCATAGCTCATCTGTCATCAAAATGTATTAGTACTCATGAAGTTTGAAGTTTGAATCTTCCTACTCAATTTTACTAAAAGAAAAGTTACTCTTAGTAACATATTATTTTGTTTAGGAATATTTAAATATAAAAAGCCAACAAATAACATTTACACATGTAACGCACATTAATATTTTCTAGTATTCTAAATGTATATAGCTATAAAACATAACTAACCAATTTTCATATAACTCACATTTAATTCAATGTCGTATCTATTGAATTTTGTAATGTAACATATATCATATAGTCTTATAAATAAAGGTTTGTAGTGCTTTTGTAAGACACCCCAGGATTGAGTTCAGTTGTTATTATTTCATAATATATCTTTTCTACTTCATTCTCTTGTTTGGATTAATTGTTATTATTGTTTGAATTTTGTTCTTTATTTTATAACATGTTATCGGCACAAGTCTCTGCCATTTTGAAGATTTTTATAGAATTTAGTTTTGGATTTATGTTAAAGACCCACTGAAATTTTCTCCACAGTTTTTTAGGTATTTAGAATCTCATTCAAATATGGTAAATATTTTAATTTTGGTGATTTTGTCATATATGTAATGTATTTGGTGTATTTATCATTAATCTTCTCATCACCATCATTCATCTTTCTTAAATTTAAACATAAAGTTCAAAGAATATGAGTAGTCTACTTTAATCATATATGTAACTTATGTGCTTGCAAATTGTTGTTAAAATATATTTAATATTAGATTTTACATTTGATCTAACCAAAGTGTAAAACCCATGAATACAACGTTTTAGGTGAAGCATTAAATCTAAAATCTTGAATTGTGGCTTGAAAGACATTTGCGAGTTTTTAAAGAAAATATTTTACAACTGTTACTTTGTATTAAAGTGTTGTTTCTTTATAAGTTTTCCAATCATATTGAATTTGTTTAGACATGTACTTGTTGGATTCTGAATCCTTCTCTAAAAATTTAGACTTTTTAATCAAACCTAGTGTAACACCCCAAAACATAAGGTAATTTTAAATTTAACACAAAAAGAAATAGTGTTCTCCGGCATAGACCCACATCGACGAAAATCCAAAACAACATGAAGACGGTTTCCCTGATGCAGATCACATCGAGGATAGAGAAGTGTTCATCGGTGTACGTTGTCAGCACATCGCGGAAGGGTTTCTCTAACATCACTTCATGAATAGACTTCCTTGACATCACATCGTGGAAAGGCTTCCTCGATGTGATGTCATAGAATCCCTACTGCGATGTGACATCGCGAAAAGCCTTCCCTGACGTGACAAGCGTACGTCGGAGAAAACCTTCCCCGATATGATAAACTGATGAATCACCGATTGAGAAGCTCGTCAAAGATTCGATATAAGGGAAAAACAAAGACAAAATTGTGGTGTATGTAGTGGAATTTGCAAAATTTACTATGAAGAAGAGGGAGAGGGAGAGGAAGAGGAAGAAGATGAGGAAGAAGAAGAGGGATTTCAGCAGTGTCTAGATTGTAATGAAAATTGGTTAATTCGATGTATGATTTTTCTCTTCCTTTCATTTTGTAATCGGTTCTATGTCGAAGGGGAACAAATAGAGTGGAGTTTCCCTTACGTCACCGAAAATGTCGCAAAAGGTACCTTTACTCGATGTCTCTAGTACACACGTTGGATAAAGTTTAAATAATGAATTCATTATTTAAATATTTCTGCAACATGTACCCTGTCACACGGGGAAAGTAAACGTATTAAATTAAATTTTAAAATTTTTGGAAGGTCTAATTCTTGTACGTCGTGGAAAGTTTAAATAATAATTATTATTTAAAATTTCTGCAGCGTGCACCCTGCTACACGTCGCAGAAAGTGAACGTATTAAATTTAATTTTAAAATTTATGCGATGTCTGGTTCTTGTACGTCGCGAAAAGTTTAAACAATAATTAATATTTAACCTTTCTGCGATGAGCATCCTGCCATACGTCGTACAAAGTGAACGTATTAAATTTAATTTTAAATTTTTTGCGACGTTTGGTTCTTGTAAGTCGTGAAAACTTTAAACAATAAATATTATTTAACCTTTTCGTGACATGCATCCTGCCACACGTTGCGGAAAGTGAACGTATTAAATTTAATTTTAAACTCTCTACGACGTTTAGTTCTTCTACGTCGTGGAAAATTTAAACAATAATTATTATTTAACCTTTTCGTGACGTGCACCTTGTCGTACGTCACGAAAAGTGAACGTCTTAAATTTAATTTTTATCTTTCTGCGACGTCTAATTGTTGTACGTCGCAGAAAATTTAAACAATTATTATTATTTAACTTTTCTGTGATGTGTATCTGACCGCACATTGTGAAAATTAAATGTATTAAATTTAATTTTAAACTTTTTGTTCTGGTTCTTGTACATCGTGGAAAGTTTAAACAAATGTAATTTTTTTGTGACATGCACCTTGCCACACGTCGCAGAAAGTGAACGTATTAAAGTTAATTTTAAATTTTTCGTGACTTGTGGTTTGGAATGTTTTCTACGTCATGGAATGTTCTTTCGCCAATGTCACGTTGCTTGCGTTAGTGAAAGTTTGTCAACACTGACGCACCTTTTGTCGACGTTGTTTCTGGCGTCAAAATTATTTTGATTTCTTGTAGTGTAACTATCTTAATTTCATTTAATTATGTTGGAATTTTGTTGTGGTATTTAAGAATTGTTTGATATGTGGAAATTAGGAATGAATTAAATATTTTTGTATGAATATTTAATTAATTATGGAAATTGAGATTTTGGTGTTGTGAAAGATTTGGTTTAAATTGAATGATATTGTTCATATTCACACTTTGTAGAATATACCGTATAGGTTTAGATGTGCGATAGATTTGATTGAAAAATTAATTCCCTGAGTTCAACCCTGGACTTACTAGGAAATCTTTTTCGCCTACACTTAGGCAATAGAGAGAAAAACTTATATTACATGCATATCATAAGGAAAATAGCAACGCATAGATAGGAGTTGCATCTTTTATGCGGCATCATCCTAATCTAGTCGTCTACTAGGTCGCTCACTTAGAACTTAACATGGCATATCTACGAACGAACGTTGCATTTACAAACAAGTAGACGTTAACTACTTCCAGATGAAGGAAGCTCACATCGCCTCCTAGGTCAACGCATAAATCCATCACATAGCCTAGACTGAACGCGATATGTAGAGTACTTTGAAAACTTACCAATTGCTAGCTCCTATCACACTGTTTCATCATATAACCCATTCTTATCGAGTGTATTCTTAATGCGTAGTTCAAAACATGACTAAGGTTTCACAAAATCTTATTAGAACTAGTTGAATGTTCAAGTAGAAGACAAAGGGTTTCCAAAATCGAGAAATTGAAATAGTTCATATTTAAGGTGTTTTTTTTGGAATATTTGTTGAGAATGTGGTCTTCACTCCTTCAAGTAATAGAGGACTTGAAAATGAAGATTTATATATAAAATACACTTATATTAGTTAAGAAATGAATGAGATATGAGCTTATGAAGTTAGGTATTTCAATTTGGATATTTTTTGGTGAAATTGTGAGGAATTTGATTTTTTTTCTTTAAGTTGGATTCATGTTTGACATCTTTAGTACATCATATTATGTACGTCATAGAAGGATTAAAAACCTCAAGTTTTGAAATCAATTATGGTTTGTTTGGAAGGTCAAGATGAAATAAGCAAAGTCTACAGACTAAGGATCTAGCTAAGATTTTAAGCGATAAAGTGAGTTTAAAAAGAAGATTTATAAACTTGTTATTTATGTTTAAATGTTTCATATGCTTGACTATAAGTTTACATATGAACACGATTTCTACAAATTGTCTTCAAGCGTGAGTTTTAAGTTAAGATTTCTTGATGAAATTTATATATTAGCTTGTGATTATTAAATTTATAAAAAGTATTTGAGACAATACTGACTTAAACTAAGCATTATTTGTAATTGGCAAGTATTTAGTTAAGATTTACAATTTTCCACGAACAAGCTGAATATGTTTATGTTTTAAGCAAAAAGGATATGAGCAGACATGTTTGAAATGTTTACACATGATTTCTGAGTTTTTCATTAACTACATGACTTATATATTAAGTTAGAAGCTAGAGAATACCATGTGCACACATGCTATATTCCATTGTTAACATTGAGTGTACTCAGTGACAACGTTGTTGTCATGAGTGCTAGGTGGGCCTCACTATAAAAAAAATGATAGGAGTGTTGCATGAGTCCCACTACATTGTAAAGCTAGTAAATGGTGGTTGTGTTTGGTGTGCCCTACACAACGTAGTGATGTCATGTTAGTTATACAGTTTTATAAACACGAAATGTCTTGCTAGAGATTTATAGACATACTTGTTGAGTATTTGAGAAAGTTGTTTACATTAATATCATAAGTTTGCTTTGCTTTACAGATTTATCTTTATGTTTGATAAGTTTCACTTGCTAATTTATAAGAATATCAGTTTTATAAACAAGTCACTCATTGGGCTTTATAGTTCACTGTTTCAAATTTTTTTCTCATTTTCCAAGTAAAGATCAAGCTCCCAATGTCTGACACGCTGCCACAATCTACTAGAAATTACCTGTTTTATTTTTAGTACGTGTGTGAAGTTGTGCATCGAGTCTGTATATGTTTGTTATATGTTGTTGTAAGAGTTAGTTTAGTTTATGGTCTGTGTAAATGTTTTTATTAGGGTTACCATTCTTAATGAGTTTAGACTGGGTTACATTATTGGTTTACATGAGTTTATATTAAATTTCACTGTGTTGAGTTTGATTGTTATGTATCTATTACATAAAAGTGTGTTTATCATGTTAAGGTTTAACCAGGGTCAGCAGGTATTGTTAAAGGAGGACGATGTCAGTTGACTTCACACCGTCTTTCGAGTTAAGAGCTAGTGGTTCAGGATGTTGTGTAACATAAGCTGACCCAAAACCTACAAGAAAGAAAAGAACTAGAACCATTAAGAACTTTGGGGATGATTTTCAGATCTTCAATGTGGAAGAAAAATCTAAAGACCTAAAAGAAGTCATGTACTCTATAAATGCCAACTTATGGCAATAATCTATAAAGTATGAGATGAACTTTCTTTAGTCGAATAGGACTTGGCATCTAGTAGACCTACCTTCGAGTTGTAAAGCTATAGATAGTAAGTGGATCCTAAAGAAGAAATTCAAACCTAATGGAACAATAGGCAAGTCAAAGTCCAGGTTAGTAGTCAAAGGGTTTAGTCATAGATATAACATAGACTTCTTTGACACCTTTTCCTCGGTCACTAGGTTATCCTCAGTTCATGTATTTTTTTTCTCTTGTTGCATTAAATAACCTTCTAGAACATCAAATGCTGCTAAGACTGCTTTCCTTAATGGTGTTAGGGCTAAAATAAAACATACATTTACTACTTAATATTACCCCATGCATGCATATATTCATTATCTTCATATTTTTATAAGGAATATGAATATAAACTTCAATACAAGAATGACGCAACAAAAATAAGCTAAAATAGAGCTAAAACGAAGAAGAATGGTCCAAATAAAGATAAGATGGATGACATTTTTGTAATAAATAGCAACTCTAAGCAAAGAGGCGCGCATTCCTCCTTCCACCTTTCGAGTTACAAGCTCGAATCCCAATTGTGTTGTCTTTGTTTTCTTCTTTATAAATACCTTATTTCACCTTCATTTTTCATAATCAATTCCCATTTTTTCAATTATACTTCAAGAATCAGACTCCAATTGTAATTTTTCTCTCAAATAATAAAAACCTTAATTTTTCTCTCAAGATTCTGCCTAACTCTCTTCTCAATATTTTTGAAGATTTTCAATCAATATGCAAATCTAAAGTAACTCTTTATAAAATTAGCATGCATTAGTCCATTTCATGAGAATTCATGTTTAATTTAGTTGTCCTTGCAATCTTGAAGTAAATTTTTGCAACTTCTTTTAATAAAAGAGTCTTTTTAACTGTTCTTGATTAGTAACCACTAGATGTAACTTCGTTAACTTGTTAGGTTTCTATTTCATTATGATGACCTAGGTAACTTAGTCTTAAACCTGATTATATTATGAACTTCTGTTAAGCAGGGATTGTCCTTCGATTTGTATGGGTGAGAATGGTCAAATTGCCGACTCAATATGCTTATTATTTTGTGCACAAGATCGAGTGAAAAGTTGGAAAAATAATAACATAAGATAGAATTCATTCATTCTCGACTTTAGGGTAAGTATATGAGTGTTCCCTTAAATGGTGTCTTCATGACATGAACAGAGAGTCCTACTCTTTCTATGGCACGAGAGAGATTTATGTTTAGTGGTTGGACCATAAACAGGTTGTTTATTAGAGGAGCATTGGTTTTTAAGGACTAGAAGTAACCTAGGGATAAAACGGTAATTTGACTCAGCTTTCCTTACGAACACTTATGAAGAACTAACTTATCGTTATTAGTTTATACTCATGGACACAAAAATATATCTATAATGAGAAGAATTCAGTTGTGAGTCTTTAATGAAATGTACACACAGTTAATGAATATTGATTAATGTGGTTAATGAGTTTAGTCAATTAATCTCATATTGTTGTAGCTTCTGATATGTAGGTTCATTAGATCCCCTTCCTAGCTCGTAAAGGGAATGAAATTAATTTATTTGTATTGGTTGTAATTTAAAATATTCAAATTGAAGGGATAAAAGCCCTATGGCAGCAGAAGATTTTACATAACCATTCCTAAATTTAATTTTACAATCCCAAAATACCAGTATATTGGCAAAAATAATTAAGAAACTAGTTTTCTTATTAAGACTTGCTAAGCATGATTTCTAATTATAGATTATAGAAAGAAAAACTTATGCCATGTTTCAAATATGTTTTATGTGATTTCAATGTTTGTGAAATGATGTTCAAACCATTAATCTACTTCCTAACAATGAGCTGACTATTATATGTAGATAAGGAGTAAAATCAGCCATGTATAAAGGACGTTCATGGTGAGATTGAAGGGATAAAAGCCCTAGGGCAGCGGAAAATTTTACAAACCATTTTTCAATTTAATTTGGGAATTCCAATATATTAGTACATTGGCAAAAATAATTAAGACTTAAAGGCTAAGCATGCTTTCTAATTATAGATTAGAGAAAGAAAATCTTACTTGTCTAACGTCTCTAAATCTCCAAATTGGGACACCACTTGTCGAAGACCTTCCTATCCCTGGCATGAGATTGGTTTGTGGGAACCAATTATGATGGAAAAATTTTAGAGATTTTTTAGAGAAACTCTTTTACAGAAAAGCAAAATTATAACTCTCTTTTCTTCATAGAGTATGAAAGGGAGCCGAAGAGAATCATGAAATTTTATTAATTTAAAAATAATAAATTAATAGAAATTTTAAATCTTCTAATTAATAAACCATTAATAAATTACTTAATAATTAATGAAATCATATTTAATTAATATTTCATTTAAATCTTATTTAATGGATATCTCTCCAATGTCTTATAGTTTTATATTAATTTAATTAAATCAAATTTAATTAAAAAAAATAAGACTATTAATTAATTCTCCAATTAATTAATAGCTAAATTAAATATCTTATATTTAACTTAAATTAAATTTGAATCATA